>NDGM011100949.1:0-26851 GCA_002564305.1 Octomys mimax | reverse complement strand
CTTTGCTAAGCTTGTTCTAAGTAGGTGCTTTAGACCACTGAGCCATCTCACCAGCCCTGCGCAGTCCATATTAAACACCTACCTACGGGATATTATTCAGGAAGTTATCTGTGTAACGGAAGATAATTAATATGCATTCTCAAGAAACAGACCATGTGTTTAAGTAATTTTGAAAAGTAGTGCATCTAATAATTCATTTTTGTTCTCTAGCTCCTAAAATTTACAACTCATTTGCATATTCACCCCACTCCCACCCTCAAAGGCCTAAAGAGCTAAGATTTTCTGGGACACAGTTGGGGGAATACAGAAATAGAGGGTGTGAATATTAGGAAAGAGAGGGAGAGATTTCTGTGGTCTACAGAGGTCAGAGAAGGATCTGTTCCCATTCATTTATTCCTTCAGCAGTTATCTATTTCATTCCTCTGTGTGTGTGTATGTGTGTGTGTGTATGTGAGTGTGCGAGTGTGTGTGTGTGTGTGTGTGTGTGTCCAGAGCCCTCTAGACAACAAGCAAGATGGCAGCTCAGGCTACTCCCAATGAGGCAGCAGAGAGGAAAAGGGCCTGAGCTGGAGGTTGAGGACCTGAACAAAGTCAGAGGGTGGCCACCTAGGTTGGGGTGTGAGAGAGTCACTGGGGTTATACTTATCCACTGCTTTTCACCGATCTTTCTGGCCCTAGTGAGTGTGTGTGGCTGTCTCTTGTACACTAATACGTCATTAACTCTATAATAAATTATTTTTAAAATATTTAATTTAATAAGACAAAAGAAAGTTTTAAAAGATTGCTTCAAACTGAATTAAGAAATAAATTTCCTCATCTTTTTCGTACTTGTCGGGATACTTTGCGCATTATTCCATATCGGTATATATGGGTCTTCCATCTCCAGTAGCTGCATGGTGTGCTCGTGAATGAATTTAGTATCGATTCACTCAACAAATGTTAAGAAGACCCAGTTCTATATCCCAGAGATAAAGTAATGAACAGGAGAGTGTCCTCGCTCTCGTGGCAATTACATGCACATGTGAGTGGTGTGGTGATTCGAAAATACTAGAATAAACACAGGGGCAGATTAAAAAAAAACGGGTCAATGTCAGAGATCACTGCTGTGTAGAGGATGAACATTGATTCTATGATGAGGAGAAATAGAGGGGAAGCTATTTGAGGCCATAGTTCTCCCCATTGAAAATGCTTATAGTTTGGGGTTGTTGAACAACGCCTAAGAGAACATCCACAAACATAAGCTTTATAGGCTTACATCATTTTATCTCTAGGAGAAAGCCCTAAGTAATGGGCTACTTCTCACTCAGCTTTCGCCACCACTGAATTCCTCTAGCTTTTCGATGCCATCCCTGCCCACCTCCCACCGTGGCCTCTGCTTACCAAGTATTCACCGTTTGTAGCTTGAGCACCAGCAGGTCTAGAATTGGAGTTCATGACTGGGACTAGGTCATGTGTGCCTGCCAAATGGAAGACTAACAGGTCAGGGGTTCAGCGACCACTAGCGCTGGACAGGGCAATAACCTCACTGAAAGGGCACAGCAGCAACATGACTTGTCCAAGACCGTGCAGCTGCTTGGAACTGGAATTCGATTTCATCCTGGGACCTCCAGGTCCTGATGTTCCCATGAGTGTGTCAAACAGCTTTCTACTGAGACAATGACACCAGGCGAGGATGAACTTCAGTGTAAATTTTAGGGAAGGGTCTACAGGGTGTTCAGGGTCTCACTACTAGATCGGACTCACACTGATCTGCCTGTTTACAGCCTCCCAACAGCTGCGATTGCACGCTCCACCATGCCCAGTCTCAGTTGCCGGTTTAGTGTGCCCTGGGGGCAGGGCCCTGGCCCCTGTGCCTGCATGCAGGTGCCTTAATCCACTGAGCTATTTAGCTGGCCCTATAATTTTTATTTTAGCAATAAAATGAGAAGCTAAAGCAGTCTTGATCTTGGCTGCACTAGGGAGCTTTTAAAAATCCCAAAGCCCAGGGCTCATTAAATCAAAGTGTCTGGAGCTAGCACTTGGGTGTGTATTTATGAAAGCACCGGATTAGCCTGTATGCAGCCAGTGTGGAGTTGGTGGAACAAAGGGGGTTTTCTTCTTCCTCTTCAGGCATTTAATCTTAGCCCAGCTGATCCAGATGGCAAATCAGACCCCTACATCGTGCTCAGACTTGGTAAGACAGAAATCAAAGACCGGGATAAATACATCCCCAAGCAGCTGAATCCCGTATTTGGAAGGTCAGTGGCCATCCTAGTTGGGTTGTGTTGTGGTTTCTGCATTTCCTTGTTTCTTGGAGGGTTGTGGAGTGTGTGTGTGTGTGTGTGTGTGATGGAATGGGAGAGTCTTGGGTAAATTAGTGATAGGAAGTTAAATTCTAGCTTCTGCCCTTAACAACAGCCAATAATACCTGTATTCATGGAGAAAGAGAATATTTTCTGTGATCCCCTCAGTAATTTCATGGGACTCGGCGATCTGAATACACAGAGTATTCTAGTAATCATTTCCCACATCTTAAGTTTGAGGCACTCTGAGGGACTGTCAGATTTTACACCTGGCTTTTGGGCAGGTGTAAAGAGCAGACTTCCTCCCTATAAACAGGGTAAGCAAACTCCTGCAAAGTCCATGAAGCTCATAGTTCAAAGAGAAGTGACCAGATGTTTGGTCTTTTGCTTTCTGCTAGAGAGATTTTCCCAGTGCATCATTCTGCTACTTATGGAAGGGTACCGCTGGGATCAAAAAGTTGAACTGCATCCCCCAATTATTTTGCTTTCCTGAAAAGTGTTAAAATCTACTGTCTCTGCACATGCTTGGGTAGACCCCACCTCTCTTGTTGATCGGGTGGTCAGACGCTGATGTGCCCACCGTGGGCTCGCCCTGCTGGCTAGCGCTGACCTTGAAGTCAAAGCCCCTTGGGTTTCCCTCTGCCACATCCATGCAGGGTAACCTCGTGCAGAGGACCGAGCCCCTCTGATCCTGGCTTTGCTCATCTGTAAAGCCACACTGACTCTGGCTCCGTTTCTTCTGGAGGGACGTGTGCAGACTGCAGCCTGCTGTGTTAGCACAGAGTCAACACAAACCACAGCGCTCCCTTCCCCTTCTCCTTGGGAGTTGTAGCAACAGACGTATTTTGGGTATATTCAATTCCTTTTTTTTTTTTACCTGGTTAACTAGGAACACAGGGTGAAATCTCTATCAGTGTCATTTAAATATCTTGACTCATTTGTAATCACGTTGAACCCTCTGACATTTGATCAGCATCCGCCGCTTAGATTTTATTGCTCCTGGGAAATGAGGCAATAAACTATCCTGCCTCTCCAGACTAATGTTGATGACTACAGCGGCAGTGCCAGGGAATGTTCCCTTCTCCCCTGAGCCGGATGACCTTTATCATTACCTGCCACTAATGAAACCAAGTGCTTCATGCTAGAAAGATTAAATACACGTCCCACAATTAGAGAGATTGAATACACGTCCAGACATTGGGATGGAGGCTGAAGCTTCCTTGCATGCGTACTACAGCAATGAGGTCGAGAGTTGGGCTTTAGACCCAAAGTCAGAGCCCACTGCTGTCCCTGTGAGAACACTCTAGAACTGAACTGGCAGGTTCCACAGTGCCACAAATTAGACTGGTTTTATTTACCTCCAATGTGGCCACAGAAAACAAAGAAGAGGATGGTGGACTATTTCCTCCTGCCTTTGGCTTTGCAGGGCTTTTCCCACAACTTCTCCAGGTAGACCAGTTTTGTTGGACGCATATTTAATTGTTGCTTAGGGACAAATTGCCAGTTCAATTCTAGAATGTTCTCACAGGGACAGCAGTGGGCTCTGACTTTGGGTCTAAAGCCCCTACTTTTGATCTCATTGCTGTAGTATTCATGCGAGGAAGCTTCAGCCTCCATCCTGATGTCTAGCGCCTTGCCCTGCCTTACTTTCTCCTTCATGGCCTCTGCCATTGATACATTTAAGTGTTTACTGGCCACTTGCACAGTAGAAGGTTACAACTGTTTGAGCATGATCTTGGTCCCATCTGGTCAGTGCCACATCCCCAGCACCCAAGACATGCTTGGCATGCAGAAAGTGCTCAATAATTATTTATGGAATGAGTGAGTGAGTAAATACGTGCTCAGACAACACCCCAAGCATGTGCCAATGGGATTTGATGGTGCTGTGTCATTTGCATATGATGAGGTTGTACATGTCCACAGGGTTTGGCAGTTGCTTACACTTCCCATGGTTTCCCAAATGTCCTCTGTCATCTCCTTGTCTTGAGAATCAACATGAATAAAATGAGACCCGTGGGTCTGGGCTATGGGTCACTAAGACAGTGGTGCCTCTCCCTTGGCTCGTTCCTTCCTGTAGGCCTCTACACTTGCTGTGGCCTCACCATGGGATTCTCCCTTTCCTGGTTTACCTGCAGGACTCCACTGGTTCCTCACCATTGTTAAAAATCTACCTTGTCTCTGATTCTTCTAGTCTATACCTTCTAAGGCTTCTATGGAGTACATCAAGTCCTGCACAAACACTGGGAGGGCACCTGGATCTCTTGAGGTATCACGGTGATGAGAGATGGTGCTCTAGGAAGCAGGCCATGCGAAGTCCAGAGTGGAGAGGGGATGGGATGCTGCAGGGACTATGAGTAGCAGCCAGGGTTCTGCCACAGGAAGACTGTGGACTGCATGGGTTTGTACGCACACACACACATACACATACACACCCCACACCACACACTACTTATTGGCTTTATAGTGCCAACTGGTTGGCTTAGAACAACAGAAATGGATTATCTGCAGTTCTAGAGACGACAAATCTAAAATCAGTATGTCAGCAGTATAAGTCCCTTTTTAAATTAAGCTTATTGTACATTTTTAGGTGAACATAATGATTCTGTTCATTATAGAGAATTAGTAGTGTATGTGATATAACGTGATTCATTCCCCTCTTTATCCTACCTTCTCTTCAACCCTGTTTCCCCTCTTTATTTTTCTGCTTTGTTTCCATTTTTTCCCCATCATTTTTTGTTTGTTTGTTTGTTTTCCCTTCTTTCCCCTTCCCTTTCCCTCACAGTAATTCCCCTTCCCATTTAGACATTTTTTTCCTATTTAACAATATTCTACATTTTTGTCCTGATTTGCACTTTCAGTTTTGCAGTGTGAGCTGTGAAGGAGGCTGTCATGGCTTATATCTAGCTGTCCCCCACAGCCTCATGCAATCATAGGTGGGGCTTTGGGGGAGGTGGCCAGATCTAGGGTGTGTGATGCTGGGGTCAAGGGTAGGATGCTGGAATTGATAATGGTGCTGACCTAAGAGGAGGCAGCCTGTATAGGATATAAGGGACAGAAACACTGCTGGGTCACTGTTGGTCTGCTGCTGCTGCTGCTGCCGCTGCCACTGCTGCTTTGCTGCTGTGCTCTACTTCATCCCCCATGAAGTGTGTCTCCTCTGCCATGCCACCCTGCTCTGGGGCCATCCTACTGTGGACTGACACTTGTGTAAACTGTGAGCCTAAATAACCCTTTTCTCCTTTAACTTTGGGTGTCAGCTGTCTTGTCTCAGCAATGAAAGAAGTAACTAAGAAGATCGTTTGTTTCCTAGCTTTCCCCTGGCTTCCCGGGGCTTTGGGCAATCCTTGGTGCTCATTGGTTTGCAGATGTATTGCTACAGCTTCAGTTCCTCTCTATAAGGCACCCTGCTGGTTTTTTTTTTTTTTACTTTATCCTCCATTTTTGTACTTCTCTCACTGTGTTATTTCCACCTTTTTATGTTAATTAATTAATTAATTAATTTTTGTGGCTGGCTCAGCATGTCCTGGGGGTGAGGCTGGTGAGGCATGTGGTGCTGAGGATCGAACTGTGGTCCCTGCGCCCGCCTAAGCTTGCATAAGCAGGTGCTTTAGACTGCTGAGCTATCTTGCCGGCTCATGTTTCTACCTTTTTAAAGTTGCCAGTCATGGGCCTAGGGTGCGTCCTCATTTCTGCTTGATCACCTCTGTAGAAATACCATTTCCAACTAAAATCACATTCAGTGGTACCAGGTATTAGATTTAAACATACCATTTAGGGGAGACATAGTTCAAATCCCAGAAATAGCTGTGTAATGTTTTTGATCTTCATTTGCTCATATTGTTTTTAAGCCTTTCAGCTGATTGAATAAGACCTACCTAAATTGTCAAGGACAATCTTTTTAAACTTGAAGTCAACTAACTATAGATGTTAATTACATCTACAAAATACCTGTACAGCAACACCTGATTAGTGTTTGAATGGCTGAAGACCGAGGCCCAGGCAAGTTGACACATTATATTGACTACCATGCTATGAGTGTTGTTTTGTCCCATCAGATGGTCATTCAGCAGAAACTGTGTCAAGCCCTGGAGAAGTACAGAGGGGACATGGCTCTGTTCCCATGGGAGCAATGCCCTCATGTGGGAAGCGAGCACAAACCAAAACATCACATAGACACACATAGAATTTCTAGTGTGCAGAGTGCTTTAAAGGAGAGGTGTGTGGAGACTGTACAACGAGGGAACTTGAGCTGCTTGGGTCAGACACTCAGCTTAGAAGCTGTGTGGATCTGGAGCTGGGACGACTCTTGCCTTCACTCGAGCCCCAGCCAAAACGCTTCCTCTTTATGCCCTTACTCTTTCTTTCAGCCAGGTATACTCCCGACATCTTCCCCTTAATAAGCCCTGCATCTTATTTAGTCACTTTCTTGTCTGCCTAATTTACTCAGAAACCATCTACTTATCAGAAAAATGTAGAAAATAGTGGATGTGTAATGAATGTCACGTGAACAAATGGCTGAGCTAAAGAATAAATGAAGGAACAGAGGGATAGCACGTCTTTGCTCCAAAGTCCAGAGGCTCTGCTTTCACTGTTTCTGCTCATTTCTTGATTCTTCATCTCTTAAGCTAACATTGCATCTAACAGTAGGATGGCATGGACCCACAAGCTGACAGGCACCAGTTTGTCCTGAGTGACTGAATTCCAGCATGGTGGGCTGTTTTTGGTGACTCTTTGAATGACAGCTGCAGTTTAAGTTGAGGCAAGGTTCATCTGTGAGCACAGGAGGTGGAGGTGGGCCAAAGAGACCGAATTCTCTGTCTGGGTTGCTAACATAGTGAAGACCTTCCTGAGTCTTTCCACAGAGACAATGTGATGATGAAGAGTCCAAGGGAAGCTGCTGGAGGCTTCCTTGTAGGGTCTCCAGGAATATCAATTAAGCTTAGAATCCAAAGCTGAGATCCCAGGTGCATCACACTATGCCTGATGGAAGAAGGCACATGGAAAGGAGACATGTAGTTTTCTGCCTGTGCAGCCACATCCTTGGCCTGCTAGAGCCACCTCTGTCAGTTCCAGTTCCAGAGCTGCACAGCAGCAGCTCTGCTTTTGCTCTCTGCGGAGGGCAAATTGGCTTCCGGGCAGACTGGCATCCGAGGCCTGTGATTACAGAGCTGTGCTGGAGAGCACGTGTCAGGGCTAAGTGGATCTGAGCATGACGACAGCAGCCCAGAAAGCACTGGGGACATGCAGCGGACAAAGGGGCCCACCTTCTCCTTCCCCTTTTCTGTCCTGTGATTCCAGCCCATCCTGTTTCAAAGAGAATATAGTATATAACACCTGGAGAAACACTTCATTTTTAAGAAGACATTTCTTTGGAATGCAAGGTTTCACTCAAGCATCTGCTGTAAGGCTGAAACTCAGTAGCGTGAAAAATCCATTGTACTACCAATCACTATAAAGAAGACCTAGTCATCTTCATATACATAAAGAGCCTGAAAGAGAGTAAAAACCAAAACCAAAACAAAAACAAAAAACATATTTCCTGGAAGTTTCACAACCAGGAAGTTGAAAATCATTCCTGTCTGAGGCTGAAATTCCTAGCTGAAGGCTGCAAGATAAGGCTCACAAAAGGGAAGAGCACTGGCTAATAGAAACTGAGAAAAGAACAGGAAATTGATTGTATTTCACTGAGAAATTAAATAAGTCTTAACACAAGTGCTGAATTGTGGGATTTATACGAACAGTAGGTGAGCCAAAGGCAAAGCTGGGGGAAATTCTTTGTATTATTAAACACTGTTGACTCCTGAACCCTTTGCCTGGATTGCAGGTCATTTGAGATCCAAGCCACATTCCCACAGGAGTCCCTGCTCACTGTCCTCATCTATGACCATGACATGATTGGGACAGATGACCTCATTGGTGAGACCAAGATTGACCTGGAGAATCGCTTCTACAGCAAACACCGAGCTATCTGTGGCCTGCAGAGCCAGTATGAAGTGTAAGCTCTTTTTCTCATGGAGACAGTGTGGGTGTTCTGAGGCCAGAGCTCTGGGCTCTGCCTCCTATGGTCCATTTCTAAGGAGGCCAGATCAGGCTCCATTGTAAGCTCGCAGATGCGCTCTGCATGTATTGAGGTCCTTGGGGCTGGGAAGGCAGCTTTAGAATTAAAGAAGGTTTTCTAGAATCAAACCAAAACATGCTTGTTCAGTCAGCTGTGCTTGGTGGTCATCATCGCCAGGTGGGGAATGATGCTAAAAGAAGAATGGTGAATATAAGTTAAATGCTGTATTCTGTAAATAATGTTCTGAGTGCTTATGATATCCCAGTCGCTGTCCTGAGAGCTCACATCAGTATCCCATTCAGTTCTTTCAACCCACTGAGGTGTTGGCCTCATTTTACAATAAAGGAAGAATAGATCCGATTCTACTCTTTGCAAAGATTTTGTGTTCTACTATATTTAAAATCTAGACTACCAGTTTTACTTTATTTTAGAGTATGTTGTAGCCAATATGTTTAAAACAACATATATTTCAACTACGAAATATAAAAACGTTAACTGACATTGTATGATGTAATTGTAAAATGTTTTCCTGAATATAAAATATTACATATTCATTGTAAAAAATTCAGGAATTGTAACTACAAATTATTTCACCCTGAAGTAATTTGCATAAGTGCTTTTGCATATTTCCTTTTAGTATTTTTTCTATGCTGTTTTCTCCTGCATACTACTTACTGAAGTTTGTAACCTGCTTCTTATATTTACCTTTATATTTTAAGTGCTTTGAAATGCTATTTAATATTGTTAATAATCATTAATTTAATAACTTTATGGTATTCTATCATATGAATTTATTGTGAAATAGTATGGCAATTTGTTTTCCTAAACTGTAGGTGATTTATATTTCTTTTTTATTACTTTATAAATATTGCTGCTATGGGCATTCTCATACAAAAGCCATTGCATACCTCTCTGATAATTTGCTAGACACAGTGGTACCTCGGTTCATGAACTCAATTCTCTCTATGATTTTGGAGGCAAACCAAACGGGATGAGGACTCACTGAAATTTCCCATAAGATCAGCACTGAACCTGACCACTGAATTTGATTTGGTTCTCTTCTAACTCGATGATCAGAATCATGAAAAGAATCAAATTCATGAACCAATGTACCACTGTATTCATCCATCAATGTGGAGTAGTCCATTAAAGAAAATGCACATTTTAAGGACTTTTAATATATCTGTGTCCAAAATGTCCAAATGATCTTCCAGAGAGGTCATGTCAATTAACACTTTTATGTACTGGATATTGAACTGGAGGCTCCTATACTAAGCTATATCCTCATCACATTAAATTTTGAAACAGGATCTTACTAAGTCTCTAAGTTGCTCAGGCTGGGTTTGGACTTGTGATCTTCTTGCTTTAACCTTCCAGAGTGCTAGAATTATAGGTGTGTACTCCCATGCCTGGCTCAATTCACACCCCAAATACTAGGAGAATAATACAAATTTTGTCATAAAGCTGCATTATCATGGATGCAAAAGCATGATAAGTCTTTAAGTCTACAAGTGCATAAATATTTATGCCACATTTTGAAGGCTGTTTGGGCATACACTGCCTCAAGCTACAAGAACCATGACATCCTGCAAGATGCTCTTCAATAGTCATACATTCAGGTGGTGTGTAAATTGTTTGACAGTTACCCACAAATCTCAAACAATGAGTAGACAGAAGCCAGATTATCAGTTCTTTGTCTCTCTTGGTGAGTAGTTTTGTCATCAAACCTTAGGCAGTTTTGAGAGAAACTAAATCTCCTCAGTGTTCTTGTTATTCTACAAACCCCAATCCCTCTCACATTGCTTTTCCATAAGCTTTTATGTTCCTGCGATTACCATGAGAAAGCCCTCCTAAGTACTTTTCATGACTCTGGTCTTAGACCTACTAAGTAAAATATGGCATCAACACTTTCAATTCAGCTAGTGAAATGTCATAATAAATGCATTTTTTAGTATAGTTGATACAGAATTTGTTTCAGTTACTTTTAATTTGTTGCTGGGACAGAACACCTGACACCTAAAATTAAGGAAGGAAAGGTTTATTAAGCTCACAGTTTGTGGAGGTTTTAGTCTATACTTGTCTGGCTCCCAGGCAGAGTGACACACGGTAGAGGGCAGAAGTTTATGGCAGCAGAAAACAGCGAAGAGCAGAGTGAAGGGCAGCAGCTGTGGCTTCTAGCCAGTGTCTTACCCCTGCTTATATTATAAACAAGATACCCTGGGGTGGGGGTGTAGAACTCACACAGTGTCCATGCCCTCCTCTTGCACAGGATGAGGATGTTCACAAACTAAGAACCCTGGCTCTCTGCTGAGTCACTTAATTAAACTTGTAAACCTACCAAGTTGACACAATGCATCAACCAGTACAGAATGTTTTACTCATATTTCAGCACTTGTTTCACAACATCTTGTAGCATTTCATCTGTTGCAAACAATTTCCAATACTGAATGGCAGTACTGGCATTACATCCAGTAGATTTAACCCCAGTGAGTATCCTCACTATATTTTTGAGTGTAGTTCTAACATTGGGTCATTTCATTTAGTTACGTGACCATTTTGTACCATTCTGATTCAAATATGTGCTAACATTTACTGTTTTCTTCTTCATCTGATTGGAGGAGGTCTGCATTCCCTGTGTCTATATCAGTTGATTCTTGTTCCATTTCACTGTCACAGGAACTTTGGATCACATGGCCAATATCCAAGTCATTATCATCTTCATTACCCTTGCATGAGTAATCTTATAATTCCCTTTTGACCTCCTCCAAAATTTGCAAGTCTAATTTTTCATATGCCATTGTACTGAATTGGGATGCTTCTACCAGAAAAATCAAAACAAACTTCATAAAGTCCTAAGTGTACAGAAGTTTAGCAATGAGCATTTCATGGGTAAAACTTAGCTGTGCTGTTTTGGAGCTCACCTTGCCATGTATCTGCCAAGTGGGTAAATGCATAGATGGGTGTTTTCTTTCTTCAGATACAACTACTGTGAGTCACAACCACATTCCATTATGGTAAAATACAAGTTTATATAACAGAAGAGTGGTGTGGGTGTATTTTACCCCCTCGTGATGCTCAGGTAAACATACACAAAGCATGTTCGATAGAACATTATGTGGATAAAGACACATATGAAAATGTGTGAAATTTACCTTGAAATCAAAGTAGGTGGCCACAGCCTAATGTGGCGCAAGCTTTGGTCAGAGTATTTCCTCCCAGTGGACCTGCCTGGGACCAGACAGATTAGTTGGGGGAAATGAAATCTTTTCACTAAAAAAATTGTATGTAAGATAAGCGCATCTGTTTCTGGAAAGGCCTATGTGTAGCTCTGAAGCTGATGTGGGTGACTTTTCAGAATCTTCACGTATCACTGTTTTATGAGGCATGTTTCAGCTTATTTCAATGCTTAAGCAAGCTGAATTCTGATGAACTTCCTGCCTCCGTGAGCAGAAGCATTCAATCTTATCCTTGTTATAGTCCTTGGAAGACATGGCATTGCAAGTTCATAATTTTTAACTAAACAGCTATTTTTAAGGAAAAAAAGAATTGGAAAAATGTAGAAACTCACTCCTAGGAAAATCATTGCTTAGAGAAACATCATCTCAAGACCATCTACCGGTAGCCCAAGTTGTTAACAATTTTTTTTGTGGGAGAAAAGAAGAAAGAAGCAGAGAAATTGAAAGGATGAGCAATGCTTTCCTCATAGAATTAGCAGTCAAATAACTGCTGTACACATGACAAAAAAACCTAAACAATAATTATCTGCCAAAAGGAGTATGCGCTCCAGCCTTTCTTTTGGGGTGATGAATACTTTTCAGAACTAGACAGAGGTACTGATTGCCCGTCGGTGTGCATATACCAAATGCCACTGAACTAGTCAACTTTAAAATGATTACTTTTATGTGACTTTCACTTCAGGTGATTTTTAAGGAAAGCTGCATTACTTTAAAGCATCAGAACTAGCTGCCAGGATTTTTCATGTGAGGCTGCTCCCAAGTCCAGTCTTACGTGAACATACTCAGAGCTGCACACATACAAATGTGTTTGACCAGAAGGGAGAAAAAATAAAATCGCTAGCTGCAGTGGTGCAGAATGGTGAGGGGATCTGCAGGGCTCACCAGGGCCACCTGTGTAACAGGGGATCTCAAAATGTGTTTTCCAGGGGAAAGCAGGCCTCCCCCCATTCACCCTTTCTTTGCCTTTCAGAGAGGGATACAATGCCTGGAGGGACACATCCAAACCCACAGAAATCCTCACCAAGCTCTGCAAAGACAACAGGCTGGATGGGCCCTACTTTAGCCCTGGACAAGTACAGATAGGAAGCAAAGTCTTTTCAGGAAAAACTGCCTTCACTGAAGAGGACACTGGTAACTTCATGCAAAGTAGTCTGCTGCTGTTGCTCTGCTATTGAAAGGCTGGGTGCTAGTGAGTTCTTTGTAGCGGAAGTAGGCATCTATTTACAAAAGGAGTGCATGCTCACAGGAGAATATAAGGGAAAGCACACAGGATAATGGAAACCATTTACAAGCCCCAGTCCAGAGATAGGCAAGCTGCATGCTAGTGCATTTCCTCGGTGTGTGTGTATGTGAGTGTGTGTATGTGTACCTTCTTTTTTCTATATTCAATATATTATGAGGATTTTCCTTAATTTTTTTTGGAATGTTCATAGATACATTCCATTTTATGGTTGTGCCACTTAATTACATTCTGATCAATTTTTCTTTCTTTTTTCTTTTCCTTTCTTTCTTTCTTTCTTTCTTTCTTTCTTTCTTTCTTTCTTTCTTTCTTTCTGGTTCCAGGGATCAAACTCAGGACCTTGTGCTTGCCAGGCAAGCACTTATTCTGCTGAACTACCTCCCCAACGCTCAATTTCTTGCAGAGACAATGTTACAACAAACTTCCCTGTATATATTTTTGTGCATTTTTCTGTATTTCTAAAGTATAGGCTATAGAAATGGAATTGTACCCAAAGGTAGGCTGTATAAAATAAATATTATATAATTGTATATTATCCAAGTTATTCTCACAGATAACTATTCTAGTTTCACTCTAAGAAGTAGGCGTTCCCTATGAGCATCATAGGATAGACCATGAAGAGCCCATAGGGGTTTCCATAAATTTAGGATAAGGAAAGGCCACTTCAGCTTTAATGATACGGAACAATTCTTGTATTTGACATTTCCATGTAATAGCTCAGTGCTTTTGATACAAAGAGCCCAATAAAGGATATTTTCAGAGTATGCCACCAAGACTTCTTTATACATTGTTATTATGAACCCCAAGAACTTACTGAAGGTTCTTCCATGCAATGTTATTGATATTTAGACAATGTGTTAATGATATATGGATGCCTTTCTGTTAAGAAGTTTTTTTTGACCATATATTCTTAGTTCCTTGGTCAGTACTCTAACACCTCAACATGAAACAATTACTGTTTTTTTCTACTAAAATCTGAAGTTATGTTCATAAGGTCAATTCCTGATTGACTATAATTTATAACAAAGATTTGCTCACTGGTTACTTGTTCAACCCTGTCAACTTCTACTGGTTATAATTATTGCCACAGGGAATCATTGTTAATAGTTACTAGAGCCACTTTCAATTTTATGATTCCAAATTTTGCCATTTTAAACTTTATCAAGATTTTGTTCTTTCAAGAATTTTCATCTTATTTTGCAAGTGTGCTCTCCACCAATAATTTTTCATTGATGAGCTGAGCTCCTACAATAGGATGACAGCTCAGAGGACCTGTACAATGGGCAGGTGTTGGTAGGAAGCAGATCCTAGTCAGAAACAAGCAGACAAAGGACACCCAGAAATGGGGCTGGAGAGATAGCGAGGCAGTCTGAGTGGCTGCCTGGAGCTCAAGGACCCAGGATCCATCCCCAGTACCACATGCTGCCATACAGGCCACTGAAGCTGGGGATTACACCTGTAATCTCAGTGCTGGGGAGGCTGAGATAGGAGGATCACTATGAGTCCAAGATGCATAGTGAGACCCTGTACCAAATAAATAAATAAATGATTTTTAAAAAATATATTTTTAAAAAAGGATACCCAGAAACACATGTCCACATTACCAGGGCTACCTAATTTCCAGCACCTCGCACTGTAGTGATAGAAAATATTTCTATCTCTCCACAAAAATACCCTTCCTGGTGCTTGGAACCTATCCTATGACTGATGGATTCTTGTGGAAGCTGACTTAAGGGTAGATGGAGCCCCTATGTCAGGGTCTGTACTGTGCTGTCAGTCTTCTAATCAACACTTCATTTTCCCCCTCTTTACAGTTCAAATCTCTTTCTCTTTCTCGCCACATTCTCCATCTTCTTTTTTCTGTCTTTTTTCGCCCTGTGTATCTCAGTACTTTTTAAAGGAACCTCTAAGGCAAGTATTTGACTGCCGCTGGCAGTGCCCTCTCTCTTTGCAGGTAGACATATCTAACAAGTCTACACCTTTGTCTTTCCATCTGCAGACGAGACAGTGGAGTCTTACGAGCACTTGGCCCTCAAGGTCCTACACTCTTGGGAGGATATCCCACAGGTCGGATGTAGGCTGGTTCCCGAGCACATAGAAACTCGGCCGCTGTACCACAAGGATAAGCCAGGAATGGAACAGGTAGTAGACACGATGAATCTGGCTCTAGCAAGAGTGCACATCCCCAAGAAATGTGGCTTTGTCGCCAGATGTTAATCTGTTGTGACCTTCTGTAATGATCTTTCATTTAAGGACTCTTAGGATCTTTTCCCTCAAGGATATTTAACAATGTCTGAAAACATTTTTAGTTGTTAGAAGAGGGTGTTGTGGCTACTGGCATCTAGTGGGTAAAGGACAGAAATACTGAACTGAACATCTCACAAAGCTTGGGACATCTTCCACTCATGACAAGAAAGCGTTGTGTGCCCCAAAATATCAGTCATGCTGAAGCAGAGAAATCCTGTCCTGGGCCAGTGTTGGACTTAGTACAATTTCCTTTTGATTTGAGTTATGACGCTATTTGGCAAATCCTGAAATTTAAGAAAAAAAACCTATATGATATGCCAAAAACCTTGTCCAAAACCTATGTGTAACAGAGAGAGGAGAGAGAGAGAGAGAGAGAGAGAGAGAGAGAGAGAGAGAGAGAGAGAACAGAAAGGGAGGGAAGGGCAGAGACAGGTTTTCCAGAGAAGCAGTAGATAATAGTTTATCTTGAAGAATTGGAAAGAAGCTGTGTGGAAAATGCTAACTGGATCTCAGTTAAAAATCAGAAGGGAAAGAAGAAAAACTATTAAGAGACTTTCATGTACTTGATCCTTTACGTCAACCGTCGCACCTCCCCAGGATTACCATGGAATTGTTGAGGCAAACTGAGGTCATTTCAAGTGTGAACAAGGTCATTGTTAATAATTGATGGGTGGCACGGGAAACACACACCACAATTTTTCTTAGGCTACAGGGGCTCATGGATCACCTTACTCTGTTCCTATCCTGCTTCTGGGTTTGTGCGTCAGTGTTCATTTTTCAGATTAGGAAATTGAGATCTAGAGGATATAGTAACTTGCTCGAAGTTAGCCAGCTGGTAAGCTGAAGGACAGGGCCTTAATCCAGGCAGCTTGTGTCCATGCTGAGGCTCTGGCCACAAGCTAGGCCAGCTCCTTTCTCAGCCCCAGATTCACTCAGGTAACTTGGGCAAAGCACATGAGCTTGAGGACAGTGTACCAGGGCCCTCTGACACAGCAATGGTGAGGGTAACATGTACTTGAGGGAATAAACTGTCATCAGCTGGGAAATTTATGGCTGTTTCCAAAGATTTCTAACAGAAATTTGAGGCCTTTGATGATTGGAATCCTTCATTTTTCCTGTCAGATATGGCTTTTTGGTTAAGGATGAATGTTAACATATCTTTAGAGAACAAACCACCCCACATTTGCATGGGACTCCATGAGCTGGCTTCTTCTTCCCTTTCCTCACATTGCTTTTTTTTTTTTGGTATTGGGNTCCTCACATTGCTTTTTTTTTTTTTGGTATTGGGATTGAATTAATGACTTGCACTTGCCAGGCAGGTGCTTACGCCACTGAGCTCTCTCCCCAGCCCCCATTGCTTGTCTTGTGAAAACTCTGCTCCCTGCCTTTTGTTCCAGCCAAAGCTCCTCCAAGTCCTGCACCTCCTTCATACTCTGGGGGAATCTACATCTGTTTATAACGTCCCCCATGGCCATCACAGCCCCATTCCATCATTCACCTTCTTGCCTGAGCTGATGAGTTCTTAAAATCTGTATAACAGAGACGAGTGTGTGGCCCACTCCCCTTGTCCCCAGAGGCTATTAAGTCTTCTACAACAGGTTGGAGTTCAAGGCCCTGGGTGAGAAGGCCTTTTCTTCCACTAGTCAGCCCAGAACCTCAGATACTTCCGGTGACTCCTCCAAGCTTTAGCTTTTTTATGTGTGAGGTAGATGTGTGGTTGGTGTGAGCACTGACAGAAATAATGGAGGACAAGCTGCACTGGAAACACGGAAGCATGATGTTTCCTGCAGATAGCACCGTGGTCCTTCTCACTCCTTGGCAATCTGTAGAGGGAGCAGGGCTTTTGGTGGTGACAGATACTGGCTGAATCCAGACCCGGCCACATTTCATCTGGATAACCACGGCGCACAAGATATCTCATCTGCTGAACGGGAACAGTGGTGTCTCTGTGGGGGGATGCTGTAAGAATTCATGAGTCATTCTGAGTCACGGGTGTAGCACTGTGTCCACCACATGGGAGGTGCTCAGTAGGTCCCTCCCCCACTCTTACACTTTGGCTGATTTTTAATAAAAATGTAACTTTGGTCTCTATTAACAAGCATTGGGCAGGCCAAATAACTCACTGGATTAAAGCACCGGCAAGCAGGCATGGGAGCCAGGGGTTCGATCCCTAGGCCTTCTGTGCCAGCTGTGCCCCCAGGTTGTGCTGAGGTGGCGATTGAGACTGGGCCTGGTGGCACGCGCCTGTAATCTCAGCTCTTGGGAGGCTGTAAACAGGCGGATCACTACCAGTCCAATACAGTAGTGAGACCCTGGACACCCTGTAGACCCTCCTCTAAAATACACACACACACACACACACACACACACATCCTACACATGTATAAATGTACCAAGCTATACCTACTACCTGTTTCAGATAAAAAGAGCTTTTAAAACCACAAGTAGTCATTTACCTACGTCCTGTCTTCTCCCAAAGCTGAAAGAGGTCTCCTTTTCTCCATAAGGGCCGACTTCAGATGTGGGTGGACATGTTTCCCAAGGATATGCCACAGCCAGGGCCTCCTGTTGACATTTCACCCAGGAAGCCCAAAGGGTAAGTGGCCATCACCTCGCCTGAAGTGCAGAGGCCGTGGCAGCAGCTTAAAAGACTCTATCACTTGATCTGGCAACTGCCAGGTCAGGTGATAATCAAGCCCCACTTTCTACCTGGCCAGCTACAGCAGCAGGTGGGTAATGACCGTGGAAGTAGTCCAGGTGGCGGCTTCTGCGCCTGAAGTTCCTCTTCTGAAAAATACTTAGTAATAGGAAGACTTGCTCATAGTAATCCATGCCCTCGGTGAGCCTGAGACTTCTGCTAGGGCACTTGGTTCTGATGCAGCTGAGAGCCTGAGTGTTGATATTTATGAGCTCAACAGCTGTGAGGAGAACCAAGAGCAACATGCCCCAACTCCTCTTCAAGTGTGCCATCCTGATACTACCTTTCTGCACCCCAGGTATGAGCTGAGGGTGACCATTTGGAACACTGAAGACGTGATTTTAGAGGATGAGAACATCTTCACTGGCCAGAAATCAAGTGATATTTATGTGAAAGGGTAAGGTCATCAACAAACTTCATCTTGGCATCCCTTCCCCTTCGTGGGTTTTTAATTTCCTTTCAACTCTACACCTCAGGGAAGGCGCTACACCCACAGCCCACAGAATCCGCACACCTTCCTTTGTTAGATAAGGCTTCTGTCTTTCCAGATGTTTGGCTTTTTGGGAATTTTTCTGAGAGTCATCTTGTGAAAGTATTTTTAGTGAGAAAATATTGCTATATAAACATCTTTCATTTAAATAAATGTTGGGCACCTGAATATCTCTCTCTCTCTCTCGCTCAACTTTAAAAAAGTTTATCTTTAAACTGAAAAAAAATAAGTGATGCAATACTATTAATGAGAGGTTAACCTGTTTAGTCAGTTACAACTAATGCAAAGGTTAAAATCTCAACTTTGTCACTTGCTAATGCTATTGGTAAGAAAGATGGATACTGACTTCGCCCAGGAAGCGAAGCATTTGTTATCTCTGTCTTGCATCTTGGCCCCACTGCCTCTGGCCTCTGGCCAGGGGGCGGGTGACGAAAGTCAGAAGCAGCAGGACCCAAAGCTGTGTTTTAGCTAGAGCTCATCCCTGAAGCCCTGAACTCACGCCCACCCACTGTGGCGTCTCTGCATCTCCCTGCCTGGGTTCAGCCCGCACGTGGCTGATGCTTTTGGCAGCCTAGGCACACACAGTTGCTCCGAATTCTCATTTTTCAGGATAAGAATGGAGGAAGGACTTAGGTTATTACAAAGAAGGATCAATAGAGGCAGTGTGACCCTAAATAAATAATGTTTTGAAAGCAGAGTTGAGATCCTCTGAAATTGCTTTCCGATCACTAGCTCAGGAAAGGCTAATGTGTGCTGGGGAAGATGTCTCCTCAGGCTCACAATATGGCAGCGCGGTGGGCGTGTTCAGGCTGAGGCTCGCAGGACCCCAGCCCCTTCAAACGCAGGAAAAGGGATGTTGGTGTTCACTCCCTCCTTGTGCCCCAGCTGCTTGCTGCTCGCCCAGCTCCAGTTGGGCTCGCTTCCCTACGTTGCACAAGGCAGGTCCCGCTGGAGCACGCTGATTGCTAGACCTGACGGGCTCCACTGCGTTTTATTGTTTTAATCAGTCTTCACCCCAGGGCCCTCGTGGGAGCATTGGGCACAGCTGAATGGTTTTGAGGCCTCCTTGCCCCCTGTAGCAGCACTCTCTCTGGTTCTGCTCCTACACTGGCCACTTCTCAGTCACTTGGAAGCTCGTTTCCCCCACCTAGCAGCTAACTGGCCCGTGGCACTGTCCTAGCCCTTCGCACGTCTCACACTGTTTTATCTTCATCATTTGAATGTTTCATTAGCTACATAATTGGGCCCATAGCCTGAGTATTGCCCACCCCTCGATGAAGAGATGGTGGGTCTTCTCTCTGCCCTGGGAGGTAATATGTGCTTTCAGAAAACAAATGGTTTGGATTACCAATTAGCTTGGATAGAAGTATTCATTTTTGTAAATGTATTTGGTACAGGGTCTACAGGGTCTCACTATGTAGATCGGACTCATAGTGATTCTCCTGTTTTCAGCCTCCCAAGAGCTGGGATTACAGGCACATGCCACCACGCCCAATCTCAATCTCCCTTTCAATGTGCCTCAGGGGCAGGGCTGGCACGGCAAGCCGGGGCTCGAACCCCAGCTCCTGCGCTCTGCCTAAGCAGGCGCTTCAGTCCGCTGAGCTATCTGGCCAGCTCTGAAGTATTCATTTTCTGAGTTCATTAATTTTCTATGCATAGAGCATACCAGGGACACATATATTAAATGTAGCTTACATTAATCTAGTCATGGAAGAGGAAGACCAGTTATTACTAAGAAAAAAAGAACATTGTAGGTAATTTGAATTACTTGAAGCACTTTCTAGGTATCAACCATATAACTCCTCTGAACGGCCCCATGCATCAGGTACTATTGCTGCTTACAAGTGGAGACATAGAGCATTAAATCATGTGTCTGTGGCTTCACTGCTAATAGGGAGTGGAGTCAGGACCGGAACCTCGGTGGCTTCGGGCAGCCCCTGCCTGCCCTGCCTCACTGACCCAGGCCTGCTGGACTCTTGGGCCAGAGAGAAGAGAGTGACTTCCAGGCCTAGCACCACAAGTGTCAGGCAGCACAACCTGAGCGGTCTCAGGGGAATGGGTAATCTGGCATAGAGGTGGGACCCATGATACGTTACCTAGCAACCTCCCAGAGTGACAAGGCTCTGATTACACGCTCTTCCTATTTCCTGAGCTTGCCATCTTGCATGCACAAGCTTCAGGTCTATTCATACAATTGGAGACACGTGCCTGACTTGGTCATTTGTGTTCCCAATGTTTAGTACATATCACCTGTATGTAATGTCACTGAGTGATACTGAGTAATCCTGAGTGAGCCTTGGAATGGATCTCATCTCCATGCCAACCTCTTTGATCCCTATTTTTCTTCTTTAAATGAAAATGGAAACTTCCATCTGAATCTAACTATATAATAAATTTTAAAGTAGAATCTGTGACCACACTGAGATGAACTAACTCACTTTGGCTATACTGATGCCTGATTGCAATGTGCTCCAAGTGTCTGAATTTTTAAACTCTCTGTTCAGGTGGCTGAAGGGTTTGGAAGATGACAAGCAGGAGACGGATGTCCACTACAACTCCCTAACAGGAGAGGGCAACTTCAACTGGCGCTTCCTGTTTCCATTTCAGTACCTCCCAGCAGAGAAGCAAATGGTCATCACCAAGAGGGAGAACATCTTCTCCTTGGAGAAGATGGAGTGCAAGACTCCAGCCGTGCTGGTGCTCCAGGTTTGGGATTTTGAAAGGCTGTCCTCGGATGACTTCCTGGGTAAGTCAGTGCCTTGCTGAATCATGTATTAACGATAAGGATCTGTCCCAGCTTTCAGAAGGCAGAGGCTCCTTCAGTCATAAGGGTAATAACTGCGGTGCCATTTATGATGGGACAACTTTGAAACCACCCAAATAGCCCCTTCCTGTGGGATTGTCTAAATATATCCTAGTGTGTGCATATGGCAGAGCACTACCTAGATTCAAAGAGGCCTGAGGTGAGCCTATTTGCTCCATCACTAGACGCAGTGGATTTTTACTGCGCTCTGTGCCCATTGCCTCCTCTGTAAAATGAGGTCATGATACCGCATGCCTCGGGGTGGTGGGACTGCAGATGTGACAGCACAGGTAAAGAACAGGCCACAGTACCTCCCGCACAATAAGCATTCAGTAAGTGTTAACCTGCAGCCGTCAACAATACTGAAGTAGTCAATGAGCTGGGAAGTTGTGAAGGATGCATTTAAGTCCAAAAGAGCAGGAGAGGATCTTGTTGCTGTAAAATACGTGTTTGTATGTACAGGAGGAAGACACAGTGGAACAGGAAATAGGGGGCAACAATACAGAGAGCTCTGGCCAGATGTAGGGGGAGAGGACTAGGGAAAGTTTTCTAGTCTCATTTGGTTTGCTGAACTGCAGGCCCTAAAGATGTGACAGTGAGCGACAGAACTCTCATTGCTGGTGTTATCTCACTCTGGAAATCCACTGCAGAGAACACACTAAGGCCTGCTGTCTGTCCTGGAGAGCAGGCACCGAGGCAGGAAGACCTGGTCCTGGCCCTGAGGAGTTTAGTGGGCCCTACGGGGAAGTGAGGAGAAGGGTAGAGGTGGGCAGGACTCCAACAGGGAGAGCCATGCCGAGGAAGAGGAAGCCAGTGCACCTCCTTCAGACTCGGGGAGCTGCACTTGTGAGCACAGAAGGTGCCTCACTGTGATGTCGCCCAAACCTGGGGCTTGAGAGCTGCAATGACAGCTCAGACATGCTATCATCAGACATCCTTGGTCATATTTTCGCTCCTGGTACCTAGCACCTAGCACACATGATTGTATGTGTGTGATTGTATGACCAAGGAGTGAATGGGTGAGTGGGGACGGGGATTAGAAATCTAATTCTTTAGTTCCGCGTAACCTGTGGGCATTCTTTCACAGGCTCCCTGGAAATGAACCTCAACAGTTTCCCTCGAGCCGCCAAGTCTGCCAAAGCCTGCGACCTCTCCAAGTTTGAGAATGCAAGCAGAGAGAACATGATCTCCATATTTCAGCAAAAGCGCGTGCGTGGCTGGTGGCCTTTCGCTAAGAGCAAAGAGCTCACAGTAAGTGACAGCTGAAGGAGGAGGGCTATGGGGGTGTCGGGAGACACCTTGCTCCCTCGGTGAATCATTTTGTGAATCCCAGATAAGGTGCTTTGAAGTGACTAAGAGCCCTTTAAACAAAGTTGCCCTGAGGAACAAGAATTTTTAAAGCTTTATAAATGCATTAAGCCTTCCATACTTCAACCCATTTGCTTTAATAGCAATCTGTGCTGAGGTCATTTTTTAATCATTTTGGCATATACTTAGTTCCTGACATTAATTTTTCCACACTTCTTGCAATTATGCATAAAGTCCTGACTCGTACAATTTCCACGTAATGTGGCAGGTGGCCTTTCACTTACCGTGTCATTTACCGTGAGCTCTTTGCTCTTAGCTTTTACCCCCCAACATGGGACTCAATTGAAAAACTGATCCATGCTTTTAAAACTCCAAAAGGGTTATGCAAGAAGAGGCATTATCCCTTCCCCCATATTGCCTACTTGTGTGGCTGCATTGTAGGAATTTCTGATCTTTCACATCACAGAGTATAAAGTTTCTTTTCGCCTTTCTTTTTCCTCACTGCTCCTCTGGGGATGAGGAGCAATGACCTGAGTGGTCAGGGAGGTTGAGCCCAGCACTCGGGCCACAGATGGGCTCTTTCCTCTGGCACTGGCTGCTCTCTCTGCTGTTGGAGTCCAGCGGGGCGCAAGGTAGGGTTCCAGTTGCATCTTCCCAGGTAAACAGCAGCTGCTGACCTCTTTTATGACGTTTGCTGAGACTTTTCCTCTTTCTTCCATTCTCAATTTAATCAGCTCTCATTAAACCCAGCCAGGCTCCTTCCACCAGTCCCCTAGTCAGCTGGCTCCCCACGTTTGGGCTCCAGGACAGAGCATAACAGGAGCTCAGGCTATTTGTCAGATGAGTGGAGAAAATTCGGGGATGAAGGAATCATGGCATCTACCCTCAAACAGCTGTGCTGCCCGCAGGGGTTGTGGGGAGCGTGTGACACCTCTGCCATCAGGCATGCAGTTATCCAAGTGTAAAAATGTAGAGAAAGGCTGGAGAGGAGGAGGGCTATGGGCTGAGTGGAGCAGTCACACGCAGCAGAGAGGATGCTCTCAAGAGCAGCAGAAGGCACTACCTAGGTGGAAAGAGCAATACAATCACCACTCTGATGAGTGGTCCTGGAAGGGTGGCCACTGCTGCTCAGCCACCAGGGTGTCCTGTGAGGCTGGGGAATGGGGAATGCCACGACTTACTTTTGACATGATTCTGGTTTCTATAAATTCATAAACAATAACTGTATAGGCATAGTTGTATGTGCAGCCATCCATTACATTTATAGTCCTTTAGAGTTGGCCAACTGTGTACAGACCTCCTGTTATTTCATTTGATCTTAGCCGACTCTTCATTTTCCATTCCTTTTATTTATTTCTTCACTTTATCCAACAAATATTTATGAAGCAGCTATTGTGTGGTAGGCCCTGGGCATCAATATGGTAATGTAGACGTGGTTGCTGTGACCATAGAGTTTGGAGTCTAAAGTCAAAACCACACACAGACACACACATGCAAAGGCACATATGGCCACCCACACCAGAAAGAAAACTTTTCACACAAGGGTTTGTCAGGAAAAGTATAAGATTGAGGGGTGTGGAGTGCTGGCCTTCCATGAATGTGGTGGCAAGAAAGGTGGCCAAGGCCTGAAGAAGGGAAAGCAGCAAGCTGTGGAGAAGAAAGAGAAGGAGGATTTCCCACAGAGCAAACCAGACCAAGGCCGTGGTGAGAATGGAACCGGCTGTGCAGACCTCAAGAGCTTGGATTTCATTCCCAAAGGGAAGCCAGGGGAGGGATCTGTGTAGACCGTGGGGGAGAGCGCGAAGCAGAGAAGGAGCCAGAAGGGCAAAGATGGAGGAAGAAGATGATAAAAATAAGCTGGGATGGAAAGCCAGAGAGGTGACTCTGTACAAGGGCAGTTGGCTACCTGTGACAAGGGCTCCTGACTGGTTATATGAGAAGGGACAGAAACATGCCCATTGGGTTTAACAGCACAAAGATGCCTGGTGACCTTCCATAGACAGTACTGTGAATGTCCACAGCAGCAGTGTCCACGGCACCTAGAGCTGGGAGCACCCCCATGTCCATCAGTGATAAGTGAGTAAACAGTAGCTTGGCCATACAATGGAACACTATTTGGCCACAAAAAGGAATTAGATACCTACACTGGTTCCAACATGGATGGACAATGAAAGTGTCAGCCAGGTGAAAGACATCAGGCACCACAGACCCATGAGGCCTGACTCCTGTTAGATGAGATGCCCAGAGGAGGCAGTCCATACAAAACACACCCACGGTTGTGCAGGGCTGGGAGAAGAGGAGGAAGTGACTGCTGGTGGGCCTTTAGCTATTTCACTTGTAAAGATAGGGAAAGGGAAAGTGCACACCTCATGGAGCTCTTGTGACGTGTGAATGATACAAGTTCTATGGAACACACTTGTTCAAAGGTCAGAAAAGCTTGGGCCCTTGCTGGGTGATTGCCACTTTCACCACTCCCTCCTCCCACCTTCTTAACTGGCCTCTGGACCAGGGGCTCCTCAGTACACCAACATGTAGTCCACAACAGCATCCACCACTCCTTGGGGGCAAATCTTTTGGCAAGAATGAGAAAAGAGGGAGAGCAGAGCCCCTGACAACATGCTCGCTGCCACTTCATAAATGACTATCCTGGCTTGGTGACCTGGTCGGGATGGTAGGTTTTCCTGGCCCGTCTTAGGGACACTTTGCTTACAAAGTGTAGGAGCTATAATTAAATGCTGCTTGTTTCTCTTTCATGCAAACTTCCCTCTTCTGAGTATAGGTCACCATAGGGCCTTATCAGCTAGTCACTTAAGAGTGATTGCAGAGCACCTGCTCTGGGCAGGGCCATGGTAGAGGTGGCCCAGGGGCAGAGAGAGTACAGAGGATGCAGCCCCACCCTGTGGCTTGCTGTCCCATGGGCGACACAGACCAGAGCAGCGGCCAGCAGGGTGCAGAGCAGACGGTGCTGTGGCGTGGCCATCACCCGCAGCACACTGCAGACTGACAGCGGGACAGGGTCTCCAGGCTGGCCGAGGTCAAATCTCTTGTGATGGTCATGGGGGTGGAGCCCCAGCCACCGTCTCCCCAGCAGTGTCCTGCTTCCCATTCACTTCCCAGGCAGTTGCATGGTTGGCTGCTTCCAGTTCCTGAGCCAGGAGCCATGGGGAAAAATGAACCAAAGTCTCCTGTTCATGATAAAGGATCGCCTCACACACAAGAGTTCAAGTCTCACCAGCAAGTGACTGCTTTACACGAAGGACTTCCATTCAGCCGCAAGCTCCCAAGGGCCTGTTCGTTCTCTCTGGGAGGGCTTTGTCGATTTCCACAGTTCCAAACACTTAGTAATGTATATGAATTCATTTATCTGTTAAACCCTTGTGATGTGTATAAATGTGTGCATGCATGTAGGCACACATGCATGTGCATGCACACACACACACACACACACACACACACCTCATTTTACAGATAAGGAAGATGAGAGACACGGAAGTTGAGTTACCTGTCTCATGTCACATAGTCATACAAGAGAGAGCAGGATTCAAACTGTCTTGGTTACTTTTTCCTTGTTTCTGAGACAAAAATACCTGATACCCAAAGTTGAGGCAGGAAAGGTGTGTATAGCTCACAGCTTGTGGAGGTTTCAGTCATTAGTCAGCTGGCTCCAAGGCAAGGTGGTGTGGCGCAGGGCAACAGTTCAAGGCGACAGGAGACAACAAAAGCAACAAGAGTAAAAAAGGGGGAAAGCAAGCCTCTTTTCCTCCTTTATACTGCAAGCAGGCTATCCACCGTACCATCTCTGTACCCTCCTCTTTCACAAGCACAGGATATTTACAAAGTGAGGACCCCAGCACCCTGCTGAGTCACAGTTAAGCTTTTAAGCTTCTCAACTGTCAAGTTGACACAATGTATCAACCCTAACAAACCCAACCAGCCTGCTTCTCCGTTCCTAGGTCTTACCTGCTGTGTAATGCGTCCTTTTCTACTAGAGGGCCGGAGAAACTCAAGGGACCTCCAGTCTGGTGCTGGGGTTATGAGCAATCTTCTCCAACACAGAAAACCTCTCCCCAAAGCAGTAGAGGGGGAAGGCTTTATTTGTAAGTGATTAATAACCCAGAAGGAAACACCCTCACAAGCAGTTTTCTAAGAAATTACAGAGAGAAGGAAACCTCACCCTTTTATGTAGTCCAGCGGCTGTCACGCAGGGCATACTTACTTCACGGTAGATGATAACTCACTCTCCAGCAAGAGGGCTTGAGGGCAGTATTTTTCAGACTTATCTCAGTCTGCATTCGCCTGGTGATTGGAGTGGCCAGCTGTGCTAGCTCGTGGGCTTTGCTCCGAGGAAAGACAAATCTGCACATCTTATGGAGAGAGGTCTTTTTACAACTAGAGTAGCATAGCCACTCAAGGTGCTTTTCTTCTCCCTCAGAAACTGATGGGGCCATGCTAAGGCTGTCTGTCTGTCTGTCTGTCTGTCTGTCTGTCT
>NDGM011100938.1:0-13973 GCA_002564305.1 Octomys mimax | reverse complement strand
TAGTAGTGAGACCCTGAACACCCTGTAGACCCTTCCCTAAAATACAAAATAAATAAATAAAAATAAAACCCAAGGTGTATTTTGCATATCACCTGAGACTAGCCCCATTGCAGGTGCTCTGTAGCCAGGCAGCCAGCAGCTGTGCTGCTGGGCAGCAAAAATGTGAATGTTTTACTGCAAAGACCGCAGTGCCTAATTCTCTGATGCTTCTACAGAGGGGGAAGAGGTGAACGTCTCTCTTGACACCAGCCACTCATCCCCACTCTTTCCTTGAGCGCCACCCTGGGTTTCCGCTCTACACCCACCATCTCCCACTTAATTCATAGGCATTGAGAGGGGCTGGTGTCTGGCCAGATCCTCGTGTGGCTACTTAGGTCACTACATGGATGGTTCTGATGTGGTGAGCAAGCAGTTCAGGGGCAGATGGGTGACCAGATCAGAGTCTCTGAAACACCGTAATCCTGCTGTGGGGTTTCTGATGAAGAAAGTGTCAACCAGCTTCTCATCATTTGGCACAGTACCTAATGCCCACACTTTAGAAAGGAGAACTTGAATTCGGCTCTTAGTTTCAGACAATTCAGCCCACGGCAAGCTGGCTCCAGTGCAGAAGCATCATGGCAGAAGGCGGCCAAGCAAAGCCGCTGGGTTCCTGGGGGCAGGAAGCTGAGCAGGCAGCAGGCCAGAGAAGCAGGGCCAAGGGCCATAAACAGTGCCCAAGGCCAGGCCCATAAGCCCAAATGCACAGGAAGTGTGCCTCGTGGCACTCCTGGGTGGCCCAAAGCCAGCCAAGCTGTCTGTCCACCCTCACTGAAGCACTCTCTTCTGCAGGGAGTTTGAGACAAGCATGAGCCAAGACTTGCTGAGAGCTGCCATGGGGAGCCCAGGACAGAGTCGCCATGCTGGGAAGCAGGGGAAGCGGAAGAGCAGCTCCCTTCCTACGGAATCCACCAATCCCTAAGTTTTTCCAGCACTTGGGTTAATAAACTCTTTACTCAAGCCACTTTAAGTCTGGAGATTTCTAAAAAGAGTCCCCTTGCCAGGCATGGTGGCACACACTTATGGCCCCAGCACTTGGGAAGTGCTGGGGGAAATTTTCTCCTGAAAACAGGAGAATCACTATGAGTCCAAAATACATAGTGACCCTGTACACCCTGTAGACCCTGCCCTAAATTTTTTTTAAAAACCAAATATTTAAACATTAAGAAAACAGCTAATATATAAGACCTGATAATAGACACAGAAACAAAAAGGTGAACATGTGAATATGTTGCTGAATTCAAGATGACAAAGCTTAGTTTACAACAATGCTTAGGAAGAATGTATAACAGAAAGAAATGACAAATCAATAACAAAAGTAAATGTGGAACATTCAAAACTACGTGGTAGGACTGAGGAGATGGCTCGGCGGCCTAAGCACCTACCTGCCGAGCGCAAGGACCCAGTACCGCACGGCATGCTGGCCCCAGAACTCCAGGTACACCATGCCAGCCACAAAAACCAGGCGTGGTGACACACACCTGTGTCTCAGTTACTGTTGTCTCATTTCTGGGACAAATACCAAACACCCAAAATGGAAGAAGGAAAGGTTTACTTAGCTCACAGTTACTGGAGGCCTCAGTCCACACACAGCTAGCTCCAGGGAAGAGCGGCACGTGGCAGCCTTCCGTGGCAGTGGCACTCACACCCACAATCCCCATGGATCATGAATTAACCTCAAACTCTACAAGTCTCAGCCTCATGACTGCAGGAGGCTTTGGGGGGACAACTAGACATAAACCATAACGTTCCACCCCTGGGCCCCCAAAGTCTCATGCACATTCCTTTACACAAAAGGCATTTTAGTCCATCTCTAAGAGTTACCAAAGCCCCAACAGTTTCAGCATTGCTGAAAAGTCCAAGTCCCAAGTCTCCTCCGAGGTCTAAGGCAAACTCTTAGCTGTGAGCCCCCACACAAATGAAAAGTTAAACACTTCCGACATTTGAAGGCACAAGATGAACATTACCATTCCAAAAGTTGCAAACAAGGGAATACAAAGCACTGGGACCAACACAAGTCCAAAATGCATCAGGGCAAACATTAAATCCTGTAGCTCTATGTGGAACATCTGAAGCAATCTGTGGCAAATTGTGAGCTCCATGGGGCTCTTCCTCATCTCATTCCTGGGGGTAGCTCCCATGCCTTCGCTCTTACGCCGGCTTTGCTCCCTCCTGGCAATTCTTCTTAGATCCATGTTCCTGGCTTTTCCAAACTTCTGGGATTTCCACTGTACATTAAGCTTCTCACTTGCCACTTCGCACACTGCTCTCTCAGGGCACACCACCTGGCCTCCCAGGCCTTCTTCTGAAATTGAGGTGGAAACATTCTTAACTTCGGAACTCCTGCATTCTGCAAGCACCTAAAACCAGTGCCACGTGGATGATGCCAAGGTCTGCTGCCAGCTGGAGCGGTAGCCAGCCTTCCTTCTCTCTTGGCTGTAGGGGTCAAGCGCTTGGATCACTGAGCACCCTGACCCTGATTCCGAGGAACAAATGCTCTATGCTGGTGCCATTCTGGAACCTGGTGTGGCTGCTTCCATTCTGGAACATGGCGCTCTGAGGCTTTCTTCTCAAGACAAAGTCCCTCACCTTTATAATTCTGAGGCTGCAAAGGGTGGAGACCTGCTGACTCCCGTGATTCCCCAGGACAAAGTCCATTCTCTCATTTCTTCTTGGCAATGGAGATTCTCTCAGCTCTGTTATCGCAGTTCACAGCTTTGTCGGAGCTTCCTTTCTGGCCAAACTCACAACGCTTTAAATCATCCTACTGGGCTGTTTGCTCTTGATTCTTAATATAAATCCAGCTGAAAGCCCCCAACAACAGCCATGCTACTGCCTCAATACTTTGCTTCTTTGAAATATCTTTTGAAAGATTAATCAGTCCGCCATTTTTAATCTCAGTCTCAGGAGCAAAATGCAGACAAACTTTCTGCCAAGCCGTAGCACAAATCATCTGGAGTCCAACAACCAGTGCAGGCCTTCTTCCCAGCAGAAACCTCCCCAGCCTGGTCTTCACAGGCAGGCTTTCTATCAGCCTTCTTGTCTTCTGACCTCTGACCAGAATCTCCCAAACAGAACAGCCAAAGCCGTTCCAGCTCTTTGCAAGTAGGCGACCTCTCCAAACCTTTCCTATCTCTTCCCATAAGCCATTCCCAAGAGCTCAAAATCCACATGATCAGGTTTCGGCACAGCAACGACCCCACTTCTCTGCTGGTAAATTCTGTCTCAGTTACTGTTCTCTCGTTTCTAGGACAAATACCAAACACCCAAAATGGAAGAAAAAGGCTCCACTTAGATTACTAGAGGTTTCAGTCCACACTCAGCTGGCTCCAAGACAGAGCGGCACACGGCAGAGGGCAGCCTTTCATGGCAGCAGCATTCACAGCCGTAATCCCAGTGGATCATGAGTTCACCTCAAACTGTAGAAGTCCCCACCCAATGACTGCAGGAGGCTTTGCGGGGACAACCAGACACAAACCATAGCAGGCTGTAATCCCAGCACTGGGGAGGCTGAGACAAGAGGATCATTACAAGTCCAAGTTGTGTAGAAAGACCCTGTACCAAATACATTATTTATGTATTTATTATAAATAATAATAATAAATAATATTGTTTATTATTATTAATAAATAATGATTTATTATTATTAATAAATAATGATTTATTACTTATGTATTTATTAATGTGTATTAATAAATATTAAAAATAAAACTAAATAAATAAATATGTAGTAATAGAACAACATATTCTTAAAATGAAAATTGGGGCCAGGAATGAATGAGAGAGAAAAAAACCTCAAGCCAGGTTCCCAGTATCCCCTCTATGGGTACATCCCCAATGCTGGTATATCAGGTTCAGCAGAGGAACATATTGAATAATCTATATGGTTTTATATAGGATTTGCTAAGTAAGCTTAAAATGGCCACCTGCAGAATCAGGGACAGGAAAATGCAAAATGGTTATGCGCATGCTGAAGGATCCAGTCAAAAGTCGAAGACCAAAGGCCAGGAACTCACTGCAGAGTCCACGTTGGGAAACTGAAGTGTTTCTTAGGTAAGGCCCTGACAGCTTCCCAGCTCTTGTATACGATGCGTACAGAATTACGTGTGCATAAGATGACAAAGGAAAAGCACCCAAGTACGTTAAGACCACAGCACACTCAGGTGAGTGTTCTGGCACCTGCAGAATAGAAACAGTGCGAGACCTGGAGGCACACAGCTTAACGGCTTCAATATTGCACCGCTCCTGGGGCACTTCCCATTGGGTCTTCCAGGGGGTGATTGACAAGATGACTGACAGGGTGCTGAGTTATGTTAGGCGCGTCCATTGAACATATCTTTTCCCATAATTCACCCGTTATCCCTGGATGTACATGGTGCACTCCATATGCATGAACTTTCCATGAGCTGCAGGTAAGGAAAGGTTACTGCAGGTTTTGTAGGAGGTCTAGTGTTTGTGCAGCGGGTTTTGGATTTGGGAACTTTCTCTACCTGCAGGTAGTCAGCCTTAAGACAAGGAGTGGGGATTTGGTCCTGGATTGGTCCAGGTCCAGGAGAGTGGAGGGGAATAGTCCCCTCCTGAGTGGAAGGGACCAGCTCTCCATCCCATCTATAGAAGAAAAATCTGCTTTGGAAGTGGAAGAGTTTGCACTGGAAACTTCAAGACTCTGGAGACCAACGTCCAAAGACAGTGGCAAAGACCAGAACGCCTCTTCCAAAGAAAGTGAAAGACTCCTTCATCCTTCCCATCTTCTTTCATCCCAGCTACAAGCTGCTGCTGAGGCAGGCCTTGACAAGCGCAGATGAGAATACCTCCAGGGAGCTCTGCCAAAAGCTTTCTGCCACCTTGCCAGTGCACTAAGGGGTGCCAAAGCCTTAACACACGCAGCCTTCAGAGGACAAGGGGCCATCTAACCTGCAGCATGAGAGCATGGAGGAGCCTCGAGAACATTACACTCCATGAAATAAGTCAGGAAAGCCCCCATGTCGTACGATTTCATCCCTGTGAAATATTTACAACGGGCAAATCCATAGAGACATGAAATCGCATAGTTATTGCCTCCCCTGCAAGGGCAGAATGAGGGAGGAGAGCCGGTGGGAATGAGCACTGTGTTTGCTTAGGTTAATGGTGAGCTATGTGCAACTCTATGTAGACACTAAAATGCACTGAAATATGCACTGGGACGTGCAGATTTTATGGCCTGAGAACTGCATCTCAATCACACTGTTATTTTAAAAATTATTTCAGGGACTCAAAGAAGGCATCCCTGCAAAGGCACCATTGCCTGTGGGAATGTAAATGAGTACAACCACTGTGGAAATCCGCGTGGAGATTTCCCCCAGTAACCTGGAGAGTCTGCATCACCCAGGTATCCCTTTTTTTTTTTTTTTTCACAAATAAGACTGTATTTATCACTGTTAAAAATCTGGATCTTAAACAGACTCTTGGGCTGGTGGTTCATATCCATTAGCTCCTTCGACTCTAGCTCCAGTCTCACTCCCAGTGGCCTTGCCAGAGCTGCTACCTTCACTGTGAAGCTCCATGAGTTTTCTTAGTTCAAACCCGGGCTTCTTCAGCACTTTTACTTTTCTGATGAAGACCTCACGAAGAGGGGAGGTAGACTGGCAAGCCCTTTCTATGTCTTTCCCAATACTGTCTGGAATCAGTTTATTAACCACTTCCTTCAAGTCATTTGTCTGCACCTTTAGGGTCATGATTTCCATCATCTTCTTCCGGATCTGGGACCTGCTGGTGCTGAGCACAGGAGGTCTTCTGTATCTGATTGTTGCATTTTTTGTAAAGCCAACACAGAACAGACAAAGCAAATAACCACTGATAGTCTTGACATCCACATGAGCTTCGGTCGTAGTCTGCCATTTTTTGACCATGGAACACATTTGGTCGCAGGTGAGGTCCATGCCGTGGAAATTAGGCACTTTTTGCCCTGAACATCTTCAGTAATTAGCTTGAACTTTCTAAAGACGACTTCATCATTCTGCAGATCAGCAAGGCTCACTTCAAACACACGACCTTCGAGCCCATCGGAGGCAATTTTGGGTCCTTGAGTTTTGGTGATGAGTGTTTTTCCAATATCTCTTAGGTTGAGCATAGCCAGCACCTTCACATCATACCAGTCTGTTTTAGAAAATGAATCAGCCACTTTCTTCTTGGCTCATTTTTTGCTGCCTTTCATGAGGCACTTGTTCTTGCCAACCAACTCGGTGCTGCTCAGAGAACTGAAAGGCTTGCCCGGGCATTCCTGTCCTAGGCATCTTCCCCAAAGAGTCAAAGGCATCGTGTTGCAGTGATCCACACATAGCCTTGTCTACAGCAGCACAGCCCTCAACAGCTGAGGCGCAGCAGCAGCCTGTGCGTCCAATAGCTGATGAACGATGAAGAGCTCGAGGTACTTGCTCTGGGCAGAGCACTATTGCGCTACAAAGAAAGGAAAACTGGAATCATTTCTACACAAAAGAGCACACCCTGAGGAGACAATCGTGCTAAGCGAAGTGAACCAGACGAACAAATTTAAATGTCACGTGGTTTCTCTTATATTAAAAACCTAAAGTGTAAATAAGGAACAACATAAAAGGCAGCCAACAGGAAGTAGGGAAAGCTCCCTCTGTCTTGCAAATGGGATGAGAACCCAGGGATGGGTGGGGCGGAGGAGAGAAGCGGGGAGGAGAGAGTCATGACGCATATGTCCATGAGCCAGCTCCCGCCCTGGAGGTGGGCCTTATGTGCTGCAAACATGGAACAATACAAATAAATATGAAAAAGATAAAACTTAGCTTCAAGTGGTCACCTAAGTAAGGCTGGGTCATGAGCCCGGGTGATACGCTTCACGGCTTCTCTTCTCTAACCTTGGCCTGTCACACTGACCCTGTTCTAGGATATCTGGTAAACCGCCGCTGGACAGGGACTGCCCCAGCGGGCTGTGCAGCGGTGCTCGGTGAAAAGAGCCCAGCCCGCCCCGGAACAGAATGTACCAACCCTTTCCCGTGGGCACGTGGGTACCACTGGCCTCACCCCTGCCAAGTGGTCTGTGTTGTCTGAAACGTAACTGTCTGCTTGCTGCATACAGTGACAACCTTTGTGTTTCCGGCAGAAACATCTTGCTTTCAGATTGTGACCCCATTTAGTTGTGAGTCGAGAGACGCAGATTGATATTCAGGACACTGAGCAGTAACCCAAACAAATGTCCTGGCGGCCAGAAGCCTGAGGTGGCTTGCACTCCGGAGGCTGCGGGCTTCCATTGCCAGCATTTCCCCTTGCAGAAAAGCTACATGGTGTGAAGCAGGAGGGCTACTCGATCCACACACCCTGCCAAGCCAAGAGGAAAACATGGGCCCCGCAGAGGGAGAAGTGGTGCCAGGAAAAAGGTGAGCCAAGCTAAAGTTGGCATTGCGCCTTTCATTCCCCCAGACGCTGCCCAGCCACCACCCCAACTCAAAGCTGCAGATGCTTTCTTTCGCTGTGCCTTTCCCCGGCCTCCCTGTGGCTTGCCTGCCACCATGCACCTGGGCATCACAGTACCCAGAAGGAGACGCCCAGGTTGGCACATTCTCTGCTGTTACTACTCAAGCACATGGGAGTTGGGATGCTAAGAAAGAGGGGCACAGGAATCCGTGTCTAAAGCACAAGCTTTTCCCCCCAGCTCATTGGGACAGCCAGTAAACCTGCAGATCATGTGTCGTCTCAGGGGCAGAATTTCTTTTTAATGAAAAAATGAAAATTTCAAGGAAAATAATAAGGGAATGGCAATAAGTGGTACACTGTACATCATCATCTTCAAAGTCGTTACTCAGAGACAAACAAGATTCTGTCCTACAATGAAGAAACAGAACAGCACAGAGTAAGAGCTGCCCTGCTCACCACCAAGCTCCACCAGCGCGGCCCCTCCATCCCCGGAGGTGCCTGTGGGTTCCTGGGGCTCCGCTGGCTAAGAAGTTGTATCTACAAAGGCTGTGACCTCCAGGCCCAGGCACGAAGGAAGCTAAGGCTCCTGTCCCTGGAGGGGGCTGGGACTGTCCCTTTCACACTCCTCCCAGCCCATCCTCCCCTGCCCAGAGCCTTCCCTGGCAGCCAGGCTTCCAGGAACCAATCCCACAGCTGTAAGAGTGTTGGCTTCTCTTTTCCATACTCTTGAGAATAAACCCCAAGCACCTGCCACCTTAGAGCGATAGCCACACCCTGAGAGCTGGCTGGGAGCGTCTGCTGCTAAAACCAGTTCAAACTAGACCATTTTACCTCTGTCTATAAAACCTGCTGTGTCTCCAGAGCTGAGGAACAGAAGCCTGAGGCGGTGGGGCAAGCACTGATATCAAAGGCAGGAGGGCAGCACCCCCCAGGCGCTCTGCAGGACTTCTGAGCTGGCCTTTCGCAGCTGCGTCTCTTCTCGCCTCTCAGCCTCTTCCTTGACCCCGCTGTGGGCACAGACCGCTTCTTCCTTTGCTGCACTTCCTACCCTGTGTCCTAAGGCCACCTCACGCTTGGTAGCCTTTCCCTGACTAAGACAAAAATACACTGACTAGACAGACTGAGACCGTGGGAGTGGGTTCAGAATGACCAGACACGCGCGGAGCTCTCTGGCTCTCTGACCCCGTAGTCGCTCCATAGCACCTGCTCGTTACCCCTGCTGCTACCTGGCTTATTGTGCACAGTTGCGCTTCATCTGAGGCCAGGTTAGCCACGAGGAAACTGAGACTCAGAGACATTAAACGAGGAAAGAAGCTCAAATAAAACTTTACACATGAGGGGCTGAATGCAGAGTGCATGGTCCCGAAGTGGCAGCCTTCCAAAAGCTGCTGAAGCAACGATGGACACAGAGGCCTGGGCTCGCAGCATAGCGAGCAGCAGTGAATGATTTGGGTCGTGTTATTTTTAAATGGTACAGTGTGAATGCACACCATAGAATGTGCTGTATCATTATGCCCAAGTCAATGATACAGATGGGCCACGCCCTACCACCCAACCATGCATCACTGAAGCCACCCCCAGCACCACCACCATTGCTAACATTGTCACCATTGTTCTCACCATCACCACCTCACACCAGTCACTACCCACACTGCACCTCTACCACGAGCACCACCATCACCACCAGCACCACTAGCACCACCACCACCATCACCACCAGTCCCACCACCACCAGCACCACCAGTGCCACCAGCAGCAGCACCACTGCCATCCGTACCACCAGCCCCACTACCACCACCACCACCACCATCACAACCAGCAGCACCACCAGTACCACCACCACCAGCACCACCAGTGCTGCCACCACCAGTGCCAATACCACCACCAGTGCCACCACCACCACCAGCCCCACTTCCACCACCACCACCATCACCACCAGCAGCACCACACCACACCACCAGCACCACTACTACCACCATTAGCAGCACCACTGGAACCACCACCACCAGTACCATCAGTACCACCACCAGCCCCCAGCAGCACCACCACCACCAGTGCCACCAGGACCAGTACCACTCTTGCTGTTCACGTTCCCCAGCTATGTTCATGGTACTAAAACTCAGTTACACCTTTAAATACAAATACAAATAATACAAGGATTCAGGATAGAGTAGAGCAAACACCAGGGAGCCTTTTACCATGACATCAACATCAGTGACTTAAATGCTTTGCTAATGTTTTATCCCAAAGTCTAAAGTCAGGGGAAAGGGGAGAGAGTGGCCAAAGAGAGAAGGGCGCCACAGAAAAGGATGTCTTCACTGTGTGGTCATAACGAGGAGGGCATCCACCTGAACAGGGACAGGGACCATCCCAAAGGGAAGCTGGGGGGGAGTTAAAGAGAGGCAGAGTCACCTCTAACTCTGTAGGGGGTGACATGGACTCTGGGCTCTCTCAGTGTATCTGGCCAGCTAGCAGTGAGACTTTAGTAATAAACTCAGCCCAAGCTACAGCGTGTGGAGCTGGTGTTACCTTTTGGGGGTCAGTCTAGGGGAAAGAGCCCTGCGTGCTGGTAAGTGAAGCACGCTCTGTCCGGCAGGTTTTTCACACCAAGAGGAGCCTCTGCTGCTTGAGAACCCAGCCCATGGCCAGACTTCCTCTTTATGTTCTAGTTTCTGCAGGGGGCATAAAGAGGGAGAAGGCCACCACCCTTCCTGCTGCCAGCCCGTCTGCTAGGGACAGCTCAGCTCCCCAAAGTGCCAGAGGGGCACAGGGCACTTCCACTCCAGGAAAGATCTGTCACAGCTGAGATGCACCATCCTGAGTGAGCAACCAACTCGCTCAGACTTGAGGCATCTGCACGGAAGGGACTTTTGGCAGTGGGCTCATGTGTGTTAACTGTATTCTCCTCTACAGTATCGTCACCTTACCATGGGCACACCAGGATGCAGCCCACCGTAAGTCAAGGAGTGTCCATCTTCCTGGCAGAGAGACGAAAAAGAGCAAAGACGGGAAGAGGGACTCCAAAGAGCAGCAGGGGCCCTGGTGGCCTTGTGGACTGGAGGAGTGGGCACAAGGTGATGCCAGACATCTGGACAGAGACAGCGCTCAGAGGGGTGCAGGCTGTGCTGAGGACTCGGATCTTATTAAAGAGTGGCCTCAACTATAGGCAGGACTCTATGAAAGAAAATTGACTGACACACACGAAACCTAGAGAAGCTTTTGCTCAAGACTCCTGGAACGTGGACGAGAGCATGCATGAGCTCACTCCAGGCCCAAGTGGGCAGCTGGGAACTCACGGCCAGTGGCAGAGTGGGGACACCAGTAGATGGGAAATTACGGGGGGGGGGCATGGCAGGGAAATCAGCCCAGCAGGGCTCCTGGTAGAAGCAGGCTAAGGGCTTTGATATATGGGGTGAGAGATGAAGTGCACCCAGCGATCTGGGCAGAATGCTCCCTCAGCCGACCCACAGGCATCACTGAGTCTGGGCTCCGTAGGCCAAGGGCCTGGCAGCAAGGTGAGGCCTTCCAGGGGAAGGCACAGAGGAGCCCGGCTAAAGCAGGGCCAAGGGGGGTGTCCTGTTGAAGCCCCTGGGCTGGTACAGGGAGAACTGCTGTGGGGGAGGGGAAGAGATGGGGCCTGACAAGAGGCTGCTGCTGGCAGCAGGGGTCGCAGCAGGAGTGGCTGTGGAGGGGAGGAAGACTCAAAGAAAGGCTCCTCAGAGGGCTTTTGGATCAAGCTGCAAAAGGCAAGTGGGAGCCAACCTGGGTGGAGTAGCCTTCGGGCAGAGGGTGCGGAGTGTGGCGGCAGGTGGCCCAGGAGGACAGGACTCCAGGCAACCTGGGAGGACAGCACTGGGCCTTCCCCTGCCACTCTGCTGGCTGCATGCATCATGGCAGGATGCGACACGCAGGTGCTGCTCTTCTGCAGCACAACCTCCGAGTCCCAAACTTCCAGGAGGCAGGGCTGTGCTTCCTGAGGCCCTGCTGAGCGCCCCGCCAGGAGACCGCAGCTCCCGCCACTTTGGGCTAGTTCCCTATGGGCCAGGTCCCCCCTAAGGAGGAGCCTTCAGCCCTCTGAGCTGCTGTAACAAAAGGGCAGAGTCTGAGCCGCTCTCAAATGATAGAAATTTGCTGCTTGTGGCTGGGAGGTCACAAGAGAGAGAGCCCAGGTCAAGGGGTGCAGTGAGGGCCTCCTGCGGGTTCAGAGACTTCAGCTTCACTGTGTCCTCACGTGATGGAAGAGGTAGGGGGTTTCTGACTCCTGCTGTAAGGGCACAAGCCCATTCGTGCCTGAGTCCACCTGCAGGCCTCCTGTGGGATGCCCTGGTCCCTTTCATCTGCAAGGAACACACTTTCCACATTCACAGGTGGGCAGACCCCGTGGGCTGCCTTGTGTGGATGTATCTCATGCTCTGTGACTGCCCTTGATGTCCTTGGTCCCCTATGTGCCCTCAGTGCCATTGTCACGGGCACCAGGTGGGCCCCCTCCACAGGCCCTGCCACTGAAGCCCCGTGCAGATCTGTGCCCAGGCTGGACCACGAGCACCAGTGGGTTTGCCAAAGCAGTCCCGAGTTTCCATGTCACTTTGCCTGCTTCTTCAGTGCACCAAATCTCTGCTTTCCTTTGTAAGATTTTAAAGCTAACTTAAAGTGTGACGGGTGGTGGCCTCCCATGTGAAAGAAACATTTCTTTCTCAAGAAATCCACAGGCTGTGCATAGTGTGTCAGGGCTCCTGTGGTCCTTCTGAGATGTCCTTTGTCATTTTACAGCATAAGACAGAGCTTCCAGAGTAAGTTAAGTGTCCCAGTGCCACTGCTAGCAAGGGACCAGGCTAGGACGATGACTGAGATCTTTGCCACAGGCAGACAGCTGCTGGAAGACAGCGCTGCCAGCTGCAAGCCCTCCGGGGGACAATGTCCTTGCTGGCCCTTTAAGCCAGGTTGGAGGCTGATTCTCCGCTTTAGAGAGGAGGCCGAGGCACACGGCCCAGGGACAGAGAGTGGCCGGCTAGAGAAGTCAAATTTCTGCCCTCCCTGCTCTGAGGCTGGTGAGACCCCTGCGACGTGCAGCAGAGCCCTGTGGTCCAGCGAGTGTGAAAAGGAAACAGCCTGCTCTGCCCGGGGGTCTGCGGGGTAGGGGCCTCCCTGAAGCCAAGAGTCCTGTTACTCCCCAGCCCTTCCAGAAAGTCAACCCGGCAGCCTCCAGAAAGAACGGCCCCCCTGGAGGGCGCGGCCTCTGAGGCAGGCTCCCACCCAGCAGCGCAGCACGTGAAGGCCCCGGAGCCACGCGTTGTTTGGAATTTAAACATCTTCTCCTTTTCCTAGAGGCCGGGAAGGCATCTTTTAGGTATGCCAGGAATGAAGCAGCCCGGGCAGGCGCCCGCTTAGCGGTACGTGAAACAGAAGCGCAGCGTCGCACTCGAGAGCAGGAGACGGAGGCTGGCAGGGAGAGACGGCCAGAACGTGCAGGAAGAAGACCCAGCTTGCGCAGCGGTCTCCTGTGCGCGCAGAAGGGCTCAAAGGGCCTTTGTTCTGGCGTGCGTGTCTGCGTCTAGGAGCAGCCGGGAAGCCTGACTTTCTGTCTGCGTTCCCTGGGCTGCGGGGACATCTTTGATCTCCCGAATCCGCAAGAATCCCCAAGGGAGGGGAGCAGTGTTTCTGATTATTATCTTTAAAGTCTAAAATTCCTTGAGTGAAATTCAGTATGAAACGCATCCCCGCACCGGGAGAAGGTGAGCGGCAGCGGCAACATCTGGCCCTTGTTAAGGAGCTGCTGTTTTCACTAGGCAGTGAACTGGAGAAACCAAATTCCTTGATAAAGCTCAAAATTTCCAGGAACTGCTTGTAAAAGGCATTTCTTCTGTCTGGATCTTTTGCATAACTGCTCAGCCAAGCCCGGAGATAAAAGGCATTATCTGTTTGTCGAGTTGTCGCTAAGCCTTCACGCTCCAGTTCACCCTTGGTTTTGACCTTTGTAGAACACTGCAGGATTCATAACGCCTTTCCACATTCCTCCTGCCTTTGATCCCCTCAGCAGCCCAGGGAGGCGGTCCCAGCAGAGCTGGGGCCCCTCTTTCAGTCAGAGAAACTGAGGCTGCAAACTAGGCAAAGCTGAGGGGACAGTGCTTCCCACCTTCAACAAGCAGAGAATCCATTTTCTCTGCAGACTCTGGGTAGAGCTGAATTCTGCATTTCTTTTCTTCTTCATTTTATGTATTTGGTACAAGGTCTCACTGCACAGTTCGGACTCACAGTGATTCTCCTGTCTCAGCCTCCCCAGCACTGGGATTACAGGCATGTGCCACCATTTTTGGTCTGGGTGGCAGGCTCAGCAAAGCTAGGGGCAGGAATCGAACCCCAGTCCCTGTGCTTGCCTAAGCAGGCGCTTAGTCTGCTGAGCTATCTTGCCAGCCCCATCCTACGAGTTCTTGCAACCATTATGCTGAGCTCTATGCCTGGTACAGAGCAGGTTCTCAGTAAAAGTGGGCTTTGCTAATGCATTGGAACGTTACTCGGGG
>NDGM011100930.1:25000-36794 GCA_002564305.1 Octomys mimax | reverse complement strand
TTTAAAAAAAAAAAAAAAAAAAAAAAAAACCTTCCTGCTGCTTTCTGTTGGCTGGGAACAGGCGCCCAGGAAGCTACCACAGCCCTGTTTCCTTCCCCGACCCTGACTCTGGTGCTGGAAATTCAAGCGCACTAGCTGCTGGCCCGCTCCCTTCCTCGTCCTGCTGGCCCCGTTGGTGCTAAACCACCAGCTGCACACTTGATTTAACAGATGAATTACAGATTCAAGGCATGGGCTTCCAGGGCAGGAAAGAGTCTGATTTCTGTCCAGGTCTCTCTTGATTGGCTCAGCATGGAAGTCTTTCATTTAATGGGCCAGGCCCTGCTGTGAACACCTCTGCTGGCTCCACACTGATTTCTTTCTTTGTAGGAGAGAGCAGCAGAAATCCCAAAGACTGACTTTCCATCTTCCAAAGTTCTGGTGTGCTCACCACATAGCAGCCTTTTAAGTGGAGCATCATAAATGTAACCCCAAGACTCAGGGAACATTTGGTCCATCTGATGGGCCATCTCTGATCTCAGTGTTTGTGGAGATGCTGAAGAACCTACATGCACACCTAGGCCATGGAAATATGCCCCCGTCTTCCACCCACACAGAAGGCAGTGCTGAGGGCCAGTTCAGTGTGAGGGTCTGGAGGGGGACTGCCTGGTTTAAATTCCAGCGCTGCAGGTAGCCAGGTAGGCTCAATTTGAGCAAATGTTGACATGTGGATTTCTCTACTTACAAAACAATGACAATAAGATTATTGGATTTAGCCACATGAAATTATTGATATTGGACCGTATTTAATACAATAAGATTATGTAGTTTGAGCCACAAAAAATTGCCAGCATTTGGCTATTGTTAGCATATAACAGCGGTTATATGACTTCCTGTGGCTCATTCTAATATTTTCCTTGAAGCATGGCGAGTGTGGAGAAAAGACAAGAGCCATACGAAGTATGTACCAAAGCACCTGGTATACTATATCCGCCGAGTAAAGGAAGTTATTGCTGTGGCTGTCAAGAGGCTTATGCAGTCACTTGCTGTGTGCAGGTCACTATCGCAGGTGATAAAAACTTGCCCCCCATGATCTGCCCAGGAGAATTAGCACTAATTAACATGACAAGGAACAGAGTGCAGTGTGCACTAAATCCTCAAGTCCTCCTTACACCATCTTTTGTTTCTATTCCTTATTTATCTATTTTGCTCTAGTACTAGGGATTAAACTCAAGGACTTAAGCTACATCTATCTACAACCTTTTAAAGTCTTGAGGTCGTCTCCCTCATTCACCCTGGCTGGCCTGAAATTTGGACTCCTTCTGCCTCCACTTCCAGAGTAGCTGGTTATGCTCAGCTTCATTTCCTCTTGAAAAATGCCTTCCCACAAGGAATTCCCCCTTCCATTCAAGGCTATTGTATCCATCCCACGTCACTTTTGTAGGCCAGCTGGTATGGCTGGAATTAACCTCTATACACCTGCCCAGAGATTCCAAAAATATGCTTGAAAACATACATGCATGATAAAAATAGAAACACAATGGGGAAAGGGTGTGTGGTCCTTTCTTTGCCTAGAATCACAAAGAACTGGAAGCTGAGGAGTACTGAAATCAGGATGAGATGCAGTTATGGGATTTGCAGGGAAGCCCAGACCTAAAGGTACAAGGCTCCAGAGCAGAATTATGGCTGCCTCAGGGTTCACTTATCCAGGAGGAATCCCTCAGACTCCAAGTTGGTGTTTCTTTGGCACAGTGGGACATACTTTCTCCAAGGGAAGCTAGGGAGCCGCCTGTGTGCTCCCAGCTCCTCACTGGAAGGCTGCCCCTAGGAGTGTGCATGCATCTTTGTGCCTCCTCCTTCTGATGACCATGTGGTGGAGGAAGGATCGGAGTTACTGCAACTGTTGGAGGGAGAAGGAAATCGAGGAATTATGAAAATCTATGGACCGGGCTGACCTCAAAGACAACAGTAAAGGTCAACCTGCCAATCAAATGTGACTGAACAGTCTGTGGAGTCTGTGGAGGCCACTGCAGTCAGCAGGGGAACACACAGCAGATTTTATTTCTTAAATTTTTCCCACAGCTGATTTTAGGATGCCACCCTTTGTGTTAAGTACTACTTCAAGATACAGCAGTGCTAAGAACAGGACTGCCTCCTATTCTGACTTAACCCTCAACTCTTTTTGGAGCCCTGTCTCAAGGTGTTCTCCCAAATGTACAGTTCCACTTATGCCTGCAGGTACAGGCTTTCTAGTAGCAATCCTTAACATGCCACACTATACATATAAATCCCCCTTTCATTCTACACACACAGACACACACCCCCACACACGCACACACACACACATGCACACACACACACATGCACACACAGACACCCCCCCATACTTTAGTGAAATCATCCTCATTGGCTAATCATAGTTATCTAGAAATCATGTATGCTTCTTTTAAAATTAAAAAGAAATCACAAAAGTGGAGGATAAGCATATATGTAATGAGAGCCTAAAGAGCCACCATCCAACTGAATTCTTTTCTTTCTTTTGGCATCAAGAATTGAACTCAGGACCTTGCACTTGTCAGGCAGGTACTGTACCACTGAGTTATATTCCTGCATCTTAAGATACATATAGATACATATTCCTACTGGTAAATATAATCACCAGTGTGATGTTTATCATGCACAGTATGGTATCCTTCTGCAACTTTTTCCTCTCAGTGCTGCTGAGAATCAAACTCAGGGCTAGAAAAGTACTATACCACTGAGCTAGACTCCCAGCTCTTCCCTGAGAAACTTTTAGGTAAGAGTTCTGACTCACTGGGCCCATTAGGGTTTGCCTTGGACAAACCAGCTGAAGTGGCTGATAGCAAGATGAGCAGACTGCACGGAATTAGAACTAGGACACGTGGAAGAGTGAAGGGACACTGTTAATGGTAGGACACAGGCATCAATTGGGTCTGTTTGAGGCAAAGCAGGAACATGATCACTCAGTGACAGCAGATCGGTTTCTGCTCTAACACCTAGGGTTAGTCTGACCAACGAGCAGCCGTTGCCATTCCAGCATCTGATGGGCTTCTCCGAATGGGTCAGTTCACTTGAGACTTGTGACTCTTTCATTAGAATGTCATTAATGAGAGCCTCATCCTCATTAGCAGAATGGGGAGTTGGGAATAGGAGAGTGTGTAGCTCTACCCACTCTCCTACTTTCTGCAGCACAGGCCTGTGTCATAAAATGCTCACAGCACAACAAAACCCCACGGCCCTGCCGAAAGCCATAGTGCCCTCCAGAGGACTACTGCAGCCCTTCTGCGTGTCGGGCCAGCAGGTCCCCTGTCAGGGCAGGGTCAGGTTGCCCCCTGCAGGATTCCCAAAAGCAGAATGGTCAAGGATCTCCTCTGCTTTTCAACAGCATCTTAATTAACTGGTTTCTATGGAAATGCGTTTATTGCTAATCAGATTTCCTCATAGCACCCAACTGGTTCCTGATGCATCCCTTATACTTGAAACAATGCTGAATTAGATGCTTGCTATGTAAGTCAATAGAAGCCAAAGGGAGTGGCAGTGAAGTCAGTCATTTTGGTTTGCCTTTGGGGTGGAGGACATTAGACCCCTCACTTACTCAACACTGCCGAGCAGGGTATGAAGCACAAGGCGAAGCTCTGGGCACTGCTGGCTGGACTAGGCCAGGGACACATCTGGGTAGCAGCCTGTGAGTGCCTGGAGTGTCCAAAGAGCCAAGGCTTACGGTCAGTGCCGCAGCATGCACCCTGGCCTTTGGCTTTGCGGGTAGGGCACAGAACTCTTCCTACCTGTCCTTCTAAGGCAAAGCCAGAGCTCACAAACCTGCAAAAGGAGCCCCAGCATCTGCTGGCTCCTCTGTCTGTGCTCTCTTTGAGTCTGACTCTGGCTCAAGATGCCTTCCTTATTGTGTTCTGCATTTAGGCATTAAGATGCACAGCCATCTTGTCAAGGGTTATCCCCCTCCCAAATTGCATTTGACCAGCTTCATTTCTGCCTGAAATTAAAACACAGAACTTATAAATCCCAAGCTGTCACAGCGTGAATGAAACCCTAGAAATAAATCCAGTCTAATGACAGAACGATCCAGAGACCTCAGTGGGAAACGAGATACTTTGTTTAATAATTATCTGCCTGCTTTCAGGTCCTGTCTGCCAAAGCAGTGGTGTCAGAATTGCACAGGGAAGAATTTTTCCCCAGATTTCACCCTGGGAAAGACTGAAGCCATTTAGAACCAGACTGGACGCTTTTGATTTACATTTGTGATATTAAATGTGGAGCTGCTGTCTGCATTTATGCTACAGGGCATTACTTCAGTTCGAAGAAACAGGGAGGTGGCAGGGATCCAGTTTACTAATGAACAAGCTTATCTGGAGGAAAACAGCTTTTCACCCTGTAACAAACAATGAACACCTCTTAGATAACAAATTCAATGGCAAAAATATAGCAATGTACATGTCACAGTCCCGTAATTTAATGGAGGCACTTGCAGCATTAGTGGTTTACATTAATTTTTAAAATTAATTTTGTTTGGCCCGCAGGGAAAATATTTTCTTTTTTTGTTTCTGATATCCTGCAGCTCATTAACACTGCTTACTGTTGCTCTACAATACCATCCATAATCGTCCACTTGCTAGCCAGAGGCCATTTTTATAAGAAGAACGCTGGGAGAGGGGCAGAAGCAGGCTTTTCTGTTTCCTTCCACAAAGAAAGGCTCTCCCAGCTTGACAGTGCTGTTTGGCAGCCATGGAAGGCTCTGGAACTCGTTGTGGTGGCTGGGGACAGCTCTGGCTGGGCCGGTGAGCACTTCCCCTGTGCGGTCTCCCAAATGTGACTCTCTGAGTCACCTAGGCACCTTTCTGTGTAGGACGTGGGATACCAAGCACCCCTCACATGCACACCTCCTCTGTTTTCCACCACCCCACAAAAGGGTTAACTACTGGCTACCAAAAAAACACGCCTCTCTCCCTTTTCCCTGGGCCAGGGAGATCAGGGAATTCACTGCTAATCACTGCAGTTGTGATTTCTGATTTCAACTGGCAGCAAAGAGAATTGAACTGGAGTCCCCTGAGAGCAGCCAGCTCCACAAGGCAGACCTGGGGCTTGTTAAGCTGTGATGCTGCCATGCGATTATCAATTTTAAATTAATCTCCCCAGTCTCTTTAAAGTGGTTCCTAAAAGTATAATCTCTGGGATATCTTACCATAAGACTTAACTAAAGGGAAAAATGTAGATAATAATTAAGTGCTTTCCTCCATCTAAGCCTCCTGTAAAATCCTTCTGGAGACTTGGCCAATCCACTGGCAGCAGGAAGGCCAGCCAGGGGCAGTCAGGAGGTCTGACCGGGCTGGTTTATAAGGCACACACTTGCTCTACATAAAACTTAAACAGGCAATATGCATTTGGACAAAAGGTTAAAGATATAGTACTACACTGTATTAAAACAAATCCTGCCCTATTTTTAACTCAAGAGAAGTTTGGAAGGGAAAGCCAGAAAAACTTGTCTAGACATACTTTCTCTAAGCTCACGAGGGAGTCATTACAAACTCACTTTATAGGGACATAATCTAGGTTATATATACAGCATTTTTTTTTTTTTTTTTAAGGCAGAAACACAGTGGGACAATATGAACAAAAGTGAAAAGAGTTCTTATTGGTAAGAAATGGCCTTTCTGTGGAAACGTCTCTGGCCTGGTGGAAGGAGCAAGTCAAAAGCAGACGACTTTTCTAAAGGCTGCTAAGAAGGATGAAGGCATCTACCACCCATTCACTAACAAAACACACCATTCTACCCACACTCCGCAGCTTTCTGCCAAATGAAAAGACGATATTCTCTACCTGCAATTCTGCAAAATGGCAAGTCCCAAGTTTCCGCCGAGGGGAAATACCAGCGGTATTTTTCTTTCCCCCCTCCCTGGCCTTCCTATTTCTCTGGGTGGCACAGTGCAGGGGCTGAATAACTTAAAGCAAGAGCACTGAACAAATACATGTACTTCGTTTTGTAGCCACACACAGCTAAGAGCGCACGCTCCTGGAGGGCCCAGGAAGAACCTCTGTGGCGCGGCTTGGCAGGATGCACAGGGAGGGTTTGATTAGACATGGGGAGAAAGGAGACAGACCTGGCACAGACTAAGAAGATAGCTTAGGGGAGGTTTTTATATCACCACCCCGCACCCACTACTAACGTGAACAGCAAAGAAAACCCCCAATTGTGTACAATTTCATTATTTCTGTGATTTTCTTAAAGGCAAATAAAAAATAACTCATTACCTCTACTACCAACTAGATGTCTAAAAAAATACTGCTTAACATCTCTGGTTAAAAAGGGGGAGGAGGATGAGAAAGACGAGCTCTACAATTATGATTTCATTATTCTCTGTCCCCTGTGAATCTCAACTTCTCTTTTTCTTGGATCCTACTTGGAGACTGAATACAAGGTATGGACCTTCTTCTGAGGCGAACCTACATGCTCACAAAGAAATGCAGCTTTAATAAACGTCCAGGTGAGTCCCGGGCCAATGGATGCTGACCTGCAGATCCTACAGTGATCTACTGATCACAAGATAAAGGCGCCCTGTTTGAGGCTTACCTTTTGAAGGCTTGCAATGCTCTCTTTTTTTCAATCAGAAATTTATTTTTCACTTAAAAAACAAATGGACTCCATACACCCAAGCCCTTCCACAGGGAATCTGACATTTTTGGCTCCAGAGCAGAAGGTCGGCAAATGCAAGGCCCCAGCTGAAACCTTAATGGCCAGAGCAGCTTCAGAGGTAGGGTTTGTGTCCTGCATTACTCAGAACCCTTCTTCCCCAGGCGAGCATTTCACCCTGCAAAGAAGTCCGCATGCCCCCTCCTATTAGAGGCTGGCCTCTTTCTGACCTACTTCTTCCATCCCTTTGACCTGTCTTCCTTCCTGAAGAGCTGATAGGAAATGCAGCACAGGCAAGGGGGAGTGCCAGCAGGGAGTGCCCTCCTGGAATGTCAATGACTCTGGGGCTCCCATGCCTGTTCCATTCCCATTCAGCAGGCAGCCCAGCTAGCACAGGGCACATCTGCGGAGCTTAAGGTCAACAGGGAGACACCCTGGCTTCCAGCCTGGCAACTCTCCTGCTTCAGAGTTGCAAGAGTGAAAGCTGTCAAGAACATCCACGTTAATTGGCACCAGGCTACTGGCTTCTAAAAGACAGAAATTTACTTTGAAGCTCAATGCATTTTAGAGAAGCAAGAGTCCAGTAAGTCTGTGCTTTTCGAAGGAGCTGGGTGATGCATCTTAAGCTCCTAAAACGGGCCTGTGTCCTGACTCTGAAGACAGCTCAGAGCCTAGCCTGCTGACACAGTCCACTTCCTACAGCCAGCTTCTCAGAAAAGTTGGTTATCCTCTGTCTTCTTCCTGCATCTTCCAGGCTAATTACGAATCATGTTTCAAGAGGAAAGGAAGGCTGGCTCTGGGGCAGCTCTCTCCTGCTCACACTCCAGCCAATCTCCCAAGTAAATGGGTCCAAAAACCTCTCCTCAAGAAAGTGACAAATGAGGCACTAAATCAGAGGAATTGAGAATTCAATCACTTAGCCTGAATGGAGAGAGCCCCACAAGATGGATTCCTTCACACTAAATAGCTTGCCTCATGCCGGGAGAAAGCAGTCTTCAGAACACAGGAAGAAAAGCTTGGGAAGATGATTTATGAATTGTACATGCTCTGTTCTACCATAGGCAGGGTAGGCTCGACACTCATATCTTCAACACTGAAGAACATGTGATGGAAATGCTTTCTATGTGAACAAGTCTGCTAATCTGATTTCTGATGAACCAAGCAGTGAAGGAGAAACAGGATGGCCCAACTTTGTATTAGCAAACTAAATGCTAAGGGACAAGAATCTCACTGTCTTGAGAAAATTCCTTAAGAGCTAAAGGGCTCATGTCAGTTTCATCTGGATTATTATTTGGAAGGGTTATTATCTGCTAATGTGACATTTCTCAGTGTTGCATATGGAGATGGCAACGTTGCCTAACTTGATGTCTAAGATATTTGGTCATCTTTAAGGAAGAGAATATAAATTGGTTGTCTTACATTTGCTAGTTTGTCTTTGGTTAGAAAGATCATTTGCCAAGAGGGTCTGTAGGGGAAATGAATTTATTGAAGGGCATGTCTCAATGCAGCGAATAGGTTTTATTTTAAAAACCAGAATTATGATAACATGGCTAAGGGTGACTATGAACAATTTGGGTAGATCTGGGTAAGGAACAGAACTTGCTTCTTAATGTTGTCAGAAATTGGAAAAAGGAAGAGGAAGAGAGATTCTAGATGCTGACTTTTTATTTCATAATAAACTCAATGACAAATCTATTCCATTCCCATTTAGCAGGCAGCTAGCACTGGGCTAGAGGCATCTTATATCTTGGTGCCTTAGTTTATAAACTTTGACAGTTGAAGCAAAATAATTACTTCAGTAAGATAGAGTTAAGAATAGTTCTAGACTCAGAATAGAGTCACCTGACTCCTTATGTCATCTTTGACTCACAGAACATCCTTGGTTGAAAGGGACAAGTGTGAGATAGAAAGTGTGCAGTGTGCACACGTCACCTCCTTCATGCCATGCTCCTACAGACATCACTAATCGAGTCAGCCGTTTATTCCTTCCTGTCCTAGAATTCATCTAGGCATCTAAACAGGCCAGAGATAGCACGATAACAGAAACTTATCTGCAACCTGATATAGAAATGTCAGGTCCTTTCTAGTCCTAAAAAGTATCTCCTATAAAAGTAGGGTACTGAGGGAAAAATGTAAGTACACAAATGTTTGATGAGCTTGCCATGGTGGGAGGGAAGAGAGAAAACATGGCTTAATAAATTGTTTTCATTACAGAAATTGGAAACAAGGGCTGCCATACTTGAGCACCCTAAAAGGTGTATGCCTTGGAACTAGGTAACACAACTGTGGCTGTAGTTCAGGTGCACATCGGCCTTGTCCATCAGCCCAAAGCCTCAGACAAGCCAATACCAATGTACTGTTGTGTGTCACTTACCTAGGCCAAAAAGATTTTAAGGTACCTTTCAAAGATAACTGAGGAAACCGTTTTTCTTTTTTTTTATTTTTGGTAGAGGGCTGGAGACACAGTTAGGTGGTAGGGTATGGTCTGAGCATGTGCAAGGCCCTGACTCTGATCTCCACCCCTGGGGGAAACATGCTGATAGGGCTGGGGATGCAGCTCAGTAGTAGAGCTCTTGCCTTGCACGCCCAAGGCTGTGAGCTCCATCCGCAGCACTACACCCACCTAGCCACCATCCCCCCAAATAAAAAAGAAACAATACTGATAAAGGAGAAATAAAAAGAAACAGGGCAGGTGTGCTCAGTGGAGATAGTAAGAAAGCTATATTCGAGCACTGAACTACTTACTTCTAACAAACACAGTACAAGTCTGACTGACTGTGGGCTTCTTGGAGTCATGGTGAAGAGGGGAATCTAATGAGCTACATAGTTCATGGGGGACACAGGATTGAAGAAACCAACTGTTCTAAGTAATGCCCTTTATTTCTGAGCTCATGTCTTCTAGGGATCTACAAAAAGAAAACAACATACAATGTACTAAATAATATTCTTCTACTCATTTGGTTTCTACCCACTCAAAAAGCTTAGCCATGGGTTTCATAGAGCTTTTTAGTAACTCCATGCAAAGCTCATGGTGCCATTCCAAAACAAAATGCAGGACGATTCAGTTCTCTGGCTCTCTAATTTTTGGACTTTCTTGGGAGGATGTAGAGTAATATTTCCTATGTCTAAGAGATCTATGAAACACTAGTAAGTGTTCTAGGGTTAACACAACCACCTCTACCTCCTATCCCCATTCTTTGAAATATATGTGCTTAATTTGATCTAATTCTCAAACAAAATACTTGAGCCTAGGCATACCTTACAGGGAAAGTATTCCAGGAAACATTTTAGAAAATGCCAATCAAGAGAAGAAGGACTGCCTTTATTTTTGGAATTCCCCTAAGACACTGTTCCTCTCCATGGAATTTTGAGAGCTGCTGGATGGCAGTGAGTTTGAAAGGCATTTCCTGAAATTACCTGGGAGACTTCACGTCTCAGTCACTGAAGAGAGGGTGGAGTTTGTGGCTTAAGGAAAAGTCAAGACACATGCAAGGCCAAATCCAGGCTTTCAAAGCTCTTGAGTCTGACCTTGCACTAACTGCTTAGGTCCCACAACTTTGACCTCTGAGAAGGAAGGGCCCATGCAGGCCAAGGACAAAATGGAGTGTCCAAGGACAGACAAAAGGGTACCTGTGCCAAGGGGAAAACTCTTCATGGGGGGAATGAGAGGTTAGCAGGGGCAAAAGGTGGTTGGGATTTCTTGGATACCCCTCTTTGATCTTCTTCATTTTCATCTCAGGGGCCCAGAGGAAAATGGGCCACACAGCCTGGTCTCTAGTCCAGGACTGATTTTGGCTTACCATAGGAGATTAGACCAGACTTTGGGACCCAAGTCACAGATTGCTATAAGATAGGTACACATGCCTGGACACCCCCTTTTGAACCTAAAAGACCAGTTATGAGTGGGTTTCAAGATATCGCCTATCTTTGAAACCTGAGTAAGAGGAATCTTCTAAACCCAGGAAGCACTGACAGCCTACGACAAACAACCACCTGCTAACCAGGCACAGCCACGCTGGCTTCCACAGGTCATTACTACTCTCCCATCTGACACTACAAAATAAAGCACCTACCAAATATGAACAAGCCAAACCCTTAATGAGAGGCAAGGCAGAATTATCAGCAAAGCTCACTAGGTGGTATGTTTGCAGGCAGTGGAACAACCTAACAGTATATTAGAGCAGGTTATTTCTGAAGTTCCCATGATGCGCTCCTAATGGGTATAAGGATGTGCTGACTTCCAAAGTGGGACTGACAGGCCCACAGTTAACTGTCATTTCCATCACAGACTTAATAGCTTTGCCAGGCATCCTCCCAGCAAACGAAGAGAAGAAAGGTCTTGCTATATGACAGCATTCAAAAAGAATGCATGTGAATGCCATTATGGTATTGAAAGTGTCAGGTGCCAGCAGAAGGGCCCTGATCAGACAGACAAGCATTGGGCTGCATGCTTTAAGGTTATTTGAAGCCTGTCATTTCCATTAGCTAGCTAACCACAAGTGGAATCATTCATTAGCTGGCTTTCTTTAGTATCAAGGTGGGGCCGACGGTGGGGGTGGGCTGGCGCAGGTAGGGAGGTCTGGGTTTGGCACTTCTGGTTCCTACCCTATTAGCGACTCATGATGGCTGGCAAAGGGAGGGGGTACACACAGGCAGCGATGCCCCATGTGCCTGCTCATTAGTGGCTGGCAGTAAAGCACCGAAATGAGTGGACATTGGCACAGGCTGGCTTTCTGTTCTTGGAGAAGGCCAAAAATAATCTCAGTAGATTTAATTAAAACTGCAGTGAACAGATGGGGAAGATGGAAAGAACTCCAACTGGAGACCACTCATCTGTCTAGGTCTCTGCGAGCGTTTTAATGAAGCCTTTGCTGTCTGCAGGTCCCAGTACTGACACATCCCTTTCTGGTTATGCAACCGAGCGGAAGGATTACCCAGCAACTCCACTTAAAGCGGCAGGGGCCTCCTTTCCAAAGAAAAACAGGGCTTGACTCACTCTAACTCATACTACAAGAAAAAGCCAAGGAACAAAAACAACTCAAGCAACCACTGCCTCTTCTTTTGACCTACTCTTTAGGTGAGAAGGAGGCAATCAGGTGCTCAGTGAAGTTCTACAGAAGAGCTGCTGCTAGTTGCAATGGCCTGCAGGGG
>NDGM011100930.1:0-22500 GCA_002564305.1 Octomys mimax | reverse complement strand
CATGAGCGTGCCCCTCCTCCACCTCCCTCCCACCTCATCCCTATCTGCAAGGGCCCTGGATCATCTCACGGGCCTGGCATCAGCCAGAGCCCAGGCTTGCATCGCAGGGGCCCCTGAGCACCATCTCTCCCCTCCAGCCCAATGATTCCATAGGACTCTGAACTCATAAAGGCAGAGAATTCATAAATCCCCCCATCATATGCCTGAATTACTTCTGAATATGACAATATATAAGCTGCCTGCAGATGTTCATCTTGTACATTTTATTGCAAATAAGAGAAATGGACAAGTTTCCCCTGTGGAACACACAGTCATTAATACCCCAAAGCTGCTCTGCACCAGGCCCAGATCATCCCCTCAGTCTTAACAGGGTCAGGTTCCTTCTAAATCCCACCTCCTGGTGGATGTCAGGAGGGAGGGAGGGAAGGAGGGAGGGAGAAAGAGGGTTCTCAGGGCTGCTGCTCCCATCACCCCAAGGCATGACTATGCTGTGCTGAGTCTGGAGCAGAGGCCTGTGGAGCCTCTGGGGCTGACACCTCCTGCCTCACACACCACGCGGCAGCTGGCCTGAGATTTCCCTGAGGCTCTTCTGCGCCAGCTAATGTTTCCCAGCTCCAGTTTGAAGCTGAGAAGTGGAAGTCCAGTTTCCACACCGATTCCCTGAGCAGGAATCTGAGAATGTGAGAGTGAGTCACCTCTTGTGGGCCAGAGTCTGTTTACACCTTCCCTTATTTACTAGGATAAAACGTTAGAGGAGGCCATGGTTTTTTGTTCTTGTTTTCATTTTGTCTTTGGTATAAGGTCTCACTCTGCAGCCTGGACTCATATTGATCCTCCTGTTTTCAGCTTCCCCAGTGCTGGGATTATATGCATGCACCACCATGCCTGTACTTTGTCACACGCTCAGCATGCCCAGGGGCAGGGCTGGCAAGGCATGTGGTACCAGGGATCGAACCCTGGCCCCTATGTTTGCCTCTTACCTAATCAGGCACATAGTCTTCTGAGCTATCTTGCTGGCCCACTATTTAATTTCCAGCCTTCTCTCTTCCATGAAAACAGTCCTACCTACAGGACACTGAAGCTAGGAGTTTTAGAGCACATCCTGGCAAGATATCTACCCATAGCTATTCTTTTGTCCACCTGGCCTTGTGCTAGGCACTTTATCTTTATCTTCACCTGTAATCCTCTCATGAACCTCTGAAGCAGACATTAACTTACCTTACTTTACAGCTGAGAAGATCAAGTCTCAGGAGAGCAATCTGTAAAGTTATGCTTCCCAGAGTCTTTAGTTTCCAGATTACTTGTGGTCACACTTAACTTCTTTCCTCTAATAAGTGACTGACTTTCTAGCTCAACGGGTTTGGGTCAAGGTAGATAACAATGCCAAACATTTTATTCATGCATTCATTCTAAAAATATTTACTGAGCCTGTATTCTATGCATACTAATACTCATCATCTTAAAGGACGTACAGACTAGGCAAATATCAAGCAGCCAGGAAGCTTGAAGGTACAGACATGTGTGCCCTGGGCTTCAGGGAGGCGGACAAGGCATAGAACACAAGGAAGCCAACAAAAGCACAGACTGAGATAGTATTGTCTAGAGCCTTGAGCGTGCTTGAGTCCTAAGGAGACTGCCCTTGCTCACAGATCACAGAGAAGTAGAGAGGTAGGGAACTGAGAGTTGAGGTCAGACAAGAGATAGGAAGGCATAGACATTCATAGAAAGGGAAGGAGATGTAAGATGGATCCAATCAAATAGCCTTGACAAAGGAACTCCAGCTGGCTCCACATAGCCTTGAAGACAGAGATGCAAGAAGGGAAAGGAAGTTGTTCTGAAGTTAAAGCAATGCTCAGTGGGAGAGAAGAAGTGCAGGCAAGGTAAGCTGGAGAAAAGGGTGGTCAGGTGGTAGGAGTGAAGGCAACACTGAAGCTTTGGTCATGTGTGTGCGCTCTGGAACAGCAGGGATGTTTACTTTTATCATGAAGTTTCCCAGAGTGCAAGTCCTCCTTATGAGAACTCTACTCTCCAGTGTGGCATGTCAAACAGTGTCTGGTTCAGAACTACCACATATGAGAGCTGGGCAAAGCGGACCCTGGAGAAGGGGACATCTGCAAAGCAGGCCCAATCATGGGAGCTGGCTGAGGATGAAGACCTTCCACTTCAGTTAAGAGCAAGTAATGATCTCAACTTGCACAAATTTCAGCTTTCCAAGGCCAGACCTGTTCAATCCACTTCATGGTTGGAATATTTAGACAGGATGAACTTTCATCTATTTATGCCTGAGATGAGACCTCTAGACACCTTCCGATTTCAGCAAGGAATGAGCCTGCTCCATGGTGCTGCTGAGGTTTTTTTGGGTTGTTTTTTTGCAGAACTAGGGGTTGAATGCAGGCCCTTGTGCTTGCCAGGGAAGTGCTTATTCCACTGAGCCATCTCCCTGGCCCCGCTGCTGAGTTTTTAAGAGAGCCCTCACCTTCCTCAGATTGGAACCATTTCTTATTTAAACCAATGTTACCAACACTGACAAAAAGTTTCAACTAGTTAGTTTTGTTTTGAAAGAGAAAAAAAGGAAGGAAGAGAGACCTGGACCAAAATAACCAGCTTTCACAAATGGCTACTGGTTTAAAAATAGCGCAAGGCCTTAAGATTTTGCCTTTATCTCAGTGGTTGACCTTGCTAATACAGTATGTAGATCTCTTGCCAACTAATCGGCAGACTGTAAAGCACGGCTTCAAGCTGTGGTCAATGATCTGTAACAGGAATGAATGAGAGGGTTTTAGCAGCCAGGATCTGTAGCCTACTATCTGTATCTGACAGCTGTCACCCTCTCTGCAGAGGCCAAGGCCTAGACCTTCATTTAAAAGCAGCATGGCTGATCAGATTACTGGGACAGTGTGTCAAAACTGACTGTGCTGAACTAGGGAGACAGAAAATAAATCTATAAATAGCAGTCTTGCTGCTTCCATGAAGCACTGAAGGGTAACCAATATTGAGCAGCAAGTGCAATGTTTAGTCTTTGCAGCCAGTGGGACACGACTGTGGCCAGATTAGAAGTCTTGCTCTATGATATAATGTAATGGAAAGATCGGCTTTATGGGCAAGAATTTAAAAGAGTTACATTCTTGGCATTGGTAATGGTTGCAGAGGAATAATTGGTTTGAACCAACTTTATGAGCTAACAAGGTTCCCTAGCACTTAATAATGTCCTCAGGGCACAGGGACTCAGCAAGTCACCTTTACCATAATGTGCTGGCTGCCTGTTTCTGATAGTCCATGGGGACTGCTAGTGTTGAAACACAAAGAGTGATAAAATAAGAGGCTCTCCATTTGATATCTATTATAGATGTCAACTGGGTCTTCAACCAGAACAGCTGCACAAAGTACTTGGGGAGAGCAGAGAATCGTGAGGGTGAGTTATCTATAGACCATGCTGATAGCACACTGGATATCACCCAGTTATAAATGAGTCAGCTGACATTTTATAGGATGTACCACCTCTTCCAAGAACCATTTGTCACTCTTCAAGGTTTCTGCTGATAACACTGGGATGTCTAAAAAATTGTCAACAACCACAAAAAATAACCCTGAGGTCATGTCAGGAGGTGAAAAAGAATATGCTTACTTGATGCTCTACAAACACACAAACAGAACACTGGTATTCAAAGGCATCTCCAGGTTATAGAGCTCTACTCAGCTTTGGCCTGGCTGTGAAGCAAGTGGATGTGAAGATAGTGAGTTAGGAACTGTGTGTAATTAAGCGATCAGAGTCCCAGTCTGGTTGAGCGAGACCCTGGACCCCAGCATGGGGGCTGAGGCCCTGCAGGACAGACAAGTGTACTTAGACTGCTCCCTCGGCACCCCCTCCTCACGAGGGTAGAGAAGGCTGGAGTCAGGAAAGTGACTTCCAAGATCAACGCAAGTCCCCCAGCTCTTTTGTGAAAAGTTCAACACAGATACTAATTTTCAAAAATGATAAAAGCATCAGGGAAAACATATTAAAAATAGCTAATATTTCCATATGCCAGGAACTCCTCTAAGAATGTATATAAGCCCTGCAGTCTTCACCACCACAGGACACAGCAGTCTTTAGTATCCCAATTTTAGAGATTAAATCCAAGACACACAAAGGTCACACTGTAAGAGGAAAAGCCAGTACTCAAATTCAGGCAGGCTGGCTCCAGATCAACCACACATATTCATATTCTTCCTTACCCCCACAAGTAGTCCCCCCAAGAGGATACTATATTAGAGAAGGAACATGTGCAAAGAAAAGATCAAAGTGCCCCACTCAGAACTATGCAGGAGTCAAAAAATATACAGGAAGAATGAAAAGACCACTTGTTCTGATGGCACTCTGACCTGAATAACTTCATTCTGTAGGATTTAAGCAGCATACACTTCCTAAGCACCTCTACCCCCAGGCACAGTGCTAAACGGGGGTAGGGAGGTAGGGGAGTGGGGGTGTTCAGAAATGAAAAGAAACGCCCTCTGAGAAACCCAGTCTCAGGGACTCTATTCAGGAAGGCAATCATTTGCAGTGGCCTCTTCAGACATTAGAAAATGCCTTCACCCAAGGAATACAGCCAGGGGCTGCACTACACTAAGGGGTGTGAACACTGAGAAGCATCCACAGTGCTGTTCTCAGGCCAGTGGGAAGCAGTCGCAGCAAGGGCTTTGAACCAAGATGAGTTGATAAGCCTTCAGGCTGACAGTGTGGCCTCCCTACACCATGTGCTGCTGGCTGTTTTGGGGTTCCTGCTGGCACTGTACGCTGCCTAGACAGGAGAATACATCCTATTAAAGTCACATGTGTTCCCATGGCTTTAAAAATGTCACACTGACTTTCTGTCACTATCTCTTGGAATCCCTGATATTGGAGCTGTGAAGGGGTAACTGGAGATCACTTAGCACAACCTCCTTTACTTAATGGATCAGAAAGCAGAGCCTGGAAAGGTTAAGTGGCTTGCCCAAGGACAAAGAGCCAGAGTGTGGCAAATCTAGGCTAGGACCCCAGGTCTGGGGACTCCCAGTGGAAATATTTTTTACAGTCCTGTATAGCTGACCATGGAAGGCACACACTACGATAAAAATTAGTGAACCCAACTGAGTCAAAAGTGTGTTTTGCAAAGAGCCAAGAATGAAGAAATAGAGTTTGAAGAGCATTCAACATTCATGAGGTGTGCCCGTTTGCGGCCACTGGAGACACTACTCCAGTGCAAAGGTTTTCTTAATAAGGGGTTTCATTGGCCAGCTGGATGGAGACGTGCACACACTGATATTTTGCTCCTGGCGATACCTTAAACCCCCAGTTAAGTAAGTATAAAAAAACGGCAATGGCCTTGAGAGTGCAGCATGGTTTATACATGGCATACACATCTTCGAGGATTTGGAGAAATCTACAAGGGATCCAATGCTTTTCCACCTATTGACATTTACAAAGCAGTTTAAATCATGCATGAGAGGCCTCAGGCACATGCAGTTCACAAAACATAACTCTGAGCTCCCAGGGAATTTAAGCTGACCAACACTCTTTATTAGAACCGACAGTGAAAGACAGCTATTGCGAAATTCGTACCAGAAATGCAATACCAAGATGACAGCCTTAATGCCAGTGGATATATTATGTAGATTACTTGACTCAAATCTTTCTTGTTAAATAAGTTTCATGCATTTTATTTTCTCCTCAAGATTATCTTTCTGGCTTCAGTAGGGGACTATTCCTTCACTTCCTTGATCATTTATCTGTTTTTTCATATTTTGGACATGCGAACTTAGCCTGAATGATCAGGCTGAGATACTTAAACCGTGGTAAACAGTTAAGCATTTAAGTGAACAATAGAGCTACGCCACAATTTAAATATTCTAATGGTATTTTTATATAATGTACCAATATTTAATAGTTTTAATAAACATTTTCCCAAGGCTGATCCATTCCAGATATGTAATTCCCCTTCAGTCTAAGATTACACATATATACATATATGATATATATTAGTATAATTATAAATTAAATATTTTACCTACATGCTGTTACAGGCCACGAATTTCAAGGAATAAGGTTCCAGTGAAAACTGGTTAGGGCCAAACAGAGTAAGCATAATTTTCTTCATGAATCTTCAGAGAAATAAAAAACCAGTGTGCATGTTTTCCATTCTGCTCTAATATGACACAGAAGGAAGAGGTCAACATGACTAAGACTGGAAAAGGAAGTTGGTAATTTGGCTCTGGTGACAATTGGCCAACGGCAAATTTGGCAGAGTCTGAATTAGAGTAAAAGTGCATTTGTTTGGAGGCTTTCCAGTTTCTGAATGTAGCAGATTATCAGCTTCCTATTCTAGACATCGCAACCTGCCTCAGCCTTACACTGTGTCCAGTGTTCTAGCTGCTAAGTTAAACACAACTACACACGTGCTTGTCTAGTCAGGTTCACATCCATGGAGCATACTCAGTGACAGCGAGCAGCTGCCTCCCACTTCTTACACCTGCTTGTCGACTGCATTCCAACAGCTGCCGCACCAGGGTCCAGAGTCCTTGAACACAAAGCTGCCTTTTCAGTCTGTCACTCGCTGTTCTCATTTAATTATGAATATTTTTTCAAATACATAGGTGCTTCTGGGATTATTAAGATACATGTTCTTTTAAAACCAGAGTTGAATTCACAATAACCTTTATTTCCTTATTTTTTTTTTTATGGACAACCTCATAAAAATAGAATTGAAAACAAAGTCTCATCTATTCTTATCCAGCTTCAGCGATGATGAACTCATGGCCAATTCTGCTTAATTTCTACGCTCCCCATTTCTAATACTCTCACCTATAAGCATTATTTAAAAAACCCAAACACTACATCATTTTATCCATGTATATTTCCACATATGCAATTTTAATTTTTAAATTACAATGTGATAAAAGCATAGCTATTACAATACAAGGCTCTAATTTTTTAATACTTGAAAATTAACCTTAGGCTAAAACAAAATAAAATTTAAGAACTAAAGAATGACTTTTTAGGATGCTTCTGTGGCTCTCAATCATTTATTCAAGAGCAGAGTGTTTCTAATTTCTTTATAACCACCAGGAGCTAACAAGATGTATGTAGATGGTATTTAACGAATGTTTTTCCAATGATTTCCTGAATGATATCCACTATATATGCAAATGTAAATACACTGTTTTATTTTAATCAAAGCCCAATAGTGAATACATTAATAGAGTAAGCTTGAACTAAAACCACCTTAACAGGGTTACTGTTAGTGTTAAATAAGAGATAGAGTATGTATCCTGTAATCCAAGTGGTAAACACAACTGCATACCCCATAGGCTTTGAAAAAATGATACAGAACTTACAGACACAGCTTTATATGCTGGGTATAAAAACAGTGGTGAATAATTACTTGGGCATCTGAGATCATGTGCAGCGCATAGTGACCCGTCAATCGCGAGGTATTGAGATGACTGAGACAGTTTGACACCCTGCAATCATCTAAATAAACTTCCCCAAACTGTCTTATGTGCTGCTTACAGTGATGTGTTTTAAAAATCACAGCAGTGAATGAATTACATGACTTTAATAGAACTGACAGCTGATGAAATAATGCAAGAAAAATAATCTAACAGTGACCTCAAACGAAGCCACAAAGACATTAGACTAATGGAAGCAAACTCGCTCTTTACATTGTAATTTTACCTTTTACTTTATATTAAAATAAAAGGCCAACTTAAACCTTCCTAAGGATATTATATTTTGAAACTAACCACAAAACATTTCCAGAAAAGGAGCTTGTTTCAGAAAATCCATATGCATTTTGATTTTTTTCAAGGGTGAGCAAGCTTTCTGTATCACATGGTTGTTAAATGTAGAAAAAATGCAGCAGTGATATGAAATAGGTGAAGAGCATTGATCTGAAAAAGCCTATAACTACCATTGTAAGGGCAGAACACCCGTTTTACTGAAGGAGCACACACACGCAGTATGCTTCCTCATTATAATTATAGAATGAATGATCTCCCATACTTTCTCAAATTCCATCTCTATTCTCCAATTTTCCATTCTGTAGGTGGTAGTCGGATAGAGCATTTGAAAAAAAAAATACAGAGTAGGTTCAGTCTCATTCCCCATCCTGTAGATGCTGAGCACTTCTCTTCATTTTCTCCCCAAATATGTCAGGATTGCACAGGGCAAGCTTTAACCTCATACCAATAGAAAAATGTCCTAAAGTGAGATCTTGTTAAGATAGACAAAACCGGGGAGGTCTATTAACACATTTTTCTTCCAATTTTTTTCTTCTATCAAAAGACTGAACTCTAAAGAGAAACAGTACGCATAGTTGGGATTGTTAAGTACAGGCAGAACTGTAAGACAGCTTATAGCACTATACAATTTCTTGGTACTTCCAAAATGGCCTCGTTCCTCCAATATTTAGCAGTAAGAGGTTACTTTCTTCACATCTTCAAGGATGTTCTCTCTTCTAGGGACATAATCATTTACCATTGAAGTCCCCGACCCTACCAAGTGGCAAGGCTTTGTTTGGTTGGTAATGGTAAACTTATTCTTTCTTAGGCGGTCATTGTCTCTTGACTTAGCTGTATTTTTTTATATTTTACTTCAATGTAAGGAAGAGCTTTCTGTCTCCTGTTACTCTCAACTTATTTTTCCCAGCTCTTTCCTTACAGATCCCACAAGGTAAGTCTAATTTTTCTTTCACAAGAAAGGTTTTTGAGTACTGCATTTCAGAAAGTCATTGCAGTCCTCAAATCTTCTGCTAAATGTTTATAGTCATTTCAACAGCTCATATTACATGTCTCAAAAACATCTCCGTCATCATTCCCTTATTCCCTCGATTGTTCATTCACTCATTCATTCATTTTTCAGGCAAACACCAGCACTTACTTCAAGTGCAAGGTCCTGAGTTCAAACCCTGGTACTGAAAACAAAACAAAAAGAAAACTACAACTCTGTTCAGTTACAAGTGCTAAGTGCCTAGATGACCAGGTGGTCTAAACTAATCTGTGCACCAATGACTGGTGTGTGGTAGACATGTGACCTAGTTCTGGCCATTAAGAGGTAAGGAAAAGTCTACTTTGGGATCTCTGGAAAGGATTTTTCTTTCTAAAAATAAAAGGAAATGTACAATTTAAAAATATAGGTCTGTCCTTTTCTTCTTTGGGCACATGACATGGGAACATAGCACTTGTGGTGGTGGCAAAATAAAATTAAATGTGCAAAATAAAATTTCAGAATAGTCAGACATCCATCTAGCTTCCTCTGGATATCCCCTTACGTGAGGTAATTATCTTAGTATCCCTTGTTGTATGGCTACTTTGGGCAGGTGTTCTATTGCTTGCAGCCCAACGTGCCCTAACATGGAGCATACTAAACATCTAGAACACCTGCATTGGTGATAGATGGAGACAGAGACTAAATTCTTATTTGTGAAATAGAAAGAAGCTAACTGGAGAATGTGAAGAGGAAACCTATGATTGCATCCACTAGGAGGAAGGTTATATTATTAGATGGTAATGAAGTCCTGCCCTGGTCTGGAATTTTTCTGCTAAACCAGAGAAGTGAAAAAGAATCACATTTCACTTTTGGTCATAGTCACAAACTCCTAATATTTTCTGGAGTCCTGTTGTCTAAATAAAGGAAAGGGGAACAGTATTATGCTTTAAATACTAAAAAGTAAAAATAATGGCTCTACGATGGCCTTTTGCTTTTACTTGATTCTGCTATTTGCAAATATATAATCAAATCCACTAAAACATCACTTATATCTTCACTGTATGGGATTATTAAACATTTAGTCTTCAATTACAGCACAAAATTAGAAGTTAAATAAAAATTTTGGGGAAAAAAAAGTTAGGCATGAGTACAGTTTCCAGGTTAATGCTCGATGTCTCACACATTAATGTATCCATTCTGGATTCCATAAAATACTAGGAAAATAAATTCTGCCTTCCCATATTAGCACCTCCATGCATCTTCCAGGACTTGAAATCTTTTTCATTTACAAAGTGTTAATAATTTTTAAAACTTTTGGTAGGAATTTTTCTAGAAAGCTTTAAGTTTGACCTTGTATACTCTTAAAACTCCAGTTCCAAAACTGGTCTCCAGCCCAAACATTTACTCCCCTACTGATTCATTCAACTGAGGCATAGCAGAGGCACATGGGACACAGTGATGAATAGGACAGATGCCACCCCTGTCCTCACAGCATTAACATTTCAATGGAGGCAGGCAACACTATGTGCATATAAATATGTGGCTGTATGTGTGCATACATGTTGGCTAAGAGCTGGGAAAGAAAGCAGGATAAGCAGACCTGGCTATGAGAGGTATCGGAGTTAAAACAGTAGTCAGGGGATGCTTCTTTAAGGAGATGATACTGGGGTGAAAAGAGAGAACAAGCCCAGTGATCTATGAAGGGACAGAACATTCAGACGAGGGAAGAGACCTCTGAGGCATACATGAGTTCAGCTCAGGGAGGGTAGTTCAAAGGTCAGTGCGAATGGGACAGCCTGGAGAGACATATGGTCAGAGCAGTCAGAGGTGAGCAGACCGTGGGTGAAGCCTTTGTTTGAGTGGGATGGGAAGCTCATGGGGGGTTCTGAGCATCCTGGGGTCTTCAGTTTCTTGTTCTGTATGTCTCCATTACTTTTTGAACCACAGTTTTGTAACTGAAATCCTTCCTGGTGGTGTGCAGGTGTCAGGTGGACAGCAGGAAGGGAGGCAGCACAGACTGAGGAAAGAGCGTGGGGAGCCAGGAATGAGCGAGCCTCAGGCTGATGTGCTGCCCATGTCTGTGCTGAGTCTTAGTGGCGAGGAGGAAGCAATCAAGCACTAAAATCTCCAACAAATGAGGGGAAAACAGATAAGAAGGGGTAGAGGTGATCACGTGCGATGTCATGGTTTTTAAAGCAGCAAGTTGTATTATGAAGGGAGAACAATACATCTATATTTAGGAAGGAGGAAAGCAAGTAAAAGAAGAGCAGAGACCGTGTCCCTGTCCCTCTTCCTACAAGTGCACTTATGTAAAGCAACATATTATGCTTACAACATGTCATGTTCTATAGCAAGAAATGAAGAATACAGCATATTTTAGTTTGGCAATCTAGAAGGGAAATAAAATACATAAACTTTTCTATTGTTTGCCCATAACTACACTTTCACCTCACACATCCAATAATATTCAGGAGTGGGTTGTTCTATAGTATTATATTTCTCAGGAAGTTGAAGCTTATGGCTTTATAAAACAAAATACCTAATGATAGTCACAGTTTTCCTACAAATGATGACACTGAGATTATTTTCAGCACCTCTTGATAAGCTGAAGGATACTCTGACGAGGACCAGCCCCTACATTTGTCACTGATGGTGACTGAGGTGTGATGTCATGTTGCACGTGCCCGCCACTGAAGGCACCCACAACTGCTAGTCAAGCACTTCACTCAAGGGAGTGAAGAGCTGGTGCAGTCCCAACAGACTGGTCTTTTTATACCATGATGACCACCACTGACCACTAGCAGCGCAAATGGGATTCATTTGCCTTTATTTTCCTACAGAGTGCTGGAAGGCAGGGACCTCTAGACCAGAGAAGCCAGATCTGGGCCGTGGGAACAGTGCATCGGCGCTTAGAAGCAGCGGCTGCACAGGGGGCGCCACAGAGCTCTGACTTCTTTCCAATTTTAGTATATGTGCTGCCAAAGCGAGCTCTGACTTCTGACACTGCGAGGTGCCCTGCTTCCTGAAGCCCGGGAAGAAGAGTACTTCTGGAATTCTTGCCCACTGGCAACCAGAGTGCAGCTAAGAGAGAAGGCGGGGCTGGCGGCCGGGGTTCAGAGTGAGAGCTTGCGCAGCTTGCTCAAGGGCCTCGGGTCAATCCCTAGAATTGAAGAAAGGGTTGTGGGGAGAAAGTGGGCATGGAACCCCACGTCAGCGTGTGCAGGCCTCTCTCAAAGGCAGCCGGGGGGTCACGTGGCACAGCCTGCTGCAGCGCTTTGCCCTGCGTGCTGCCTGCTGCTCTGGGACACAGCCCTACTGTCCTCAGCCTTATGCCCACTGCATTGCGGCGCCTGCAAGGGCTGCGGGTAGATGGCTTGCATTCTTCTTGGTGGTGGCCCCTCAGCTGGCTGGGGGATGCGCACAAACACAAAAGGTGATATTAACAATCAGCGTCAGATCTGACTGCTCCCGACAACTCCTGTGATACAGCAACCTCCGGGACTCGAGGACACATCTGTGAGGAGATGTAGTAGCTGCCATCTGCACAAACTGCATTATTTAACTGCGCTGGCACTGATTAACATTTGCTGTAACCTATGGTAATGGGCTCTGGGGCTTTGCTTGTCTGCTACACAGTGGCAGCTGATGTCTCCTGCTCCATCCTTAAAACAGGATGCTTTAATTTTTAATGGAGCACATGTTCGATTGGCTATACAAACAGGCTAATCTGCAAAGCATGTGCTCAATAACAAGCCTGGCTACGCCGCCAGAATATCAACACGACTTGGCTGAGCTGGGGAGGAGCGGGTGGGAATGGAGGCTGCTCACCTCGCTGGGCCAGGTCTGTAGACCGGGTGTGACAATCAGCCCATGACCAACGGCTGGCTGTGGCCAGGGGTACTTGTGGTCTCCTCTGGAGATGCCAGGGGTGTTCAGCTTCCAGGTGCCTGCAAGCCCAAGCCAGTGGGGAGAAGAACAAAACTGCTTCGGGCAGGTTGGGCCGTCTGGTGGAAAGCCAGACGTGACACTAAAGATGAAGCTCCCCTCTGCTGCACAGGCACGACGAGAATGAGACTTAGGCGTCCACGCTAACAGAGTTACACACGCCTTGCTCTCTGTTCCAGGGGAAGGACTGATACAAGTAAGGCAGAGGCCTGAATATCACAAAACCCATGGCAGCAACCACAATGCTGGTGAGAGAGGCACCATGTTAGGTACGTGTGCAAAACCCTCTGGGAGCACAGAGGAGGACGTCATGAGGAGAAGGGTTTTGAAGAACAGGCAGGAGCTCACTAATAGCATGTAAGATGACAGCCAGTTACAAAGTAGCATGGTATATGGAGACTGCTAAGGAGTTAAGGGTACTAGAAATCAGCTTGAGATGACCGCATCAAGTATCTGGTAAGAAGTTGAAAATGTGGGTTCACAGCTGAGGAGAAATTAAAGACCAGAAAGAGAGTTGAGTGGTCACCGGCATGCAGGTAATGTTGACACACAGAAACTCCGGCAGTAATGACCCATGGTGAAAGGGCCTCAGAGATACCGATGTTTAACTTGAGGGATGGTTCTAAGAAGTGCCTCAAGGGGAGGCTGAAAAAGATAAGCAAAAGGAATTTTCTTAGAGCAGTCCAGTAATTAAAGCTCGAAGGGTTTTATCTGAGCCAATACCAGCTGGCAATTACAAGCCTGTCCTTAATGGTACAAACTGTTTTCACATGCCTGACTCCATCACAGTTCTGAGATAGGCAAACGTCACTACTATTTTTCCTAGACAAGGAGAGCTAGGGAGAGGGGGTTAGAGACTTCCCCAGCCACAGTGACAGCCACAGAGCGAGTGCTGGGCCTGAAGCCCCACTCTGCCGATTCTTAGCTCCAGACAACACCGTGCCAAGGTCCAAGGAGACCCTCTGTGGAGCAGGGCTTTCCGAGGCAAAGCCCTGACACTGTCTCCTCCGCTGGGGTACTCAACGGTGAACTGAGCATACCTAAGGCTTAGACTTTGCAATTAAAAATGACCTACTGAGTTGGGGGCACAGTTTAATGCTAGAGCACTTGCCTAGCATGTGCAAGGCCTGGGGTTTGACTCCACCATCAAGACTTACCATTGGAAACAACACTTGGAACTTTAGTTTTCTGCTTGTTTCCCCAACTTATTTGTTCACGAGGTCCTTTTTAAATGTTACACTTCTTAAATTCTTAAGAATTAAGACCATGCTATTGCGACGAATCCACAGGAAGCCTTCTGCAACGGGGTTGTGGTTTGCAGCAGTTTGTGACTTAGGGAACATGGATGGTTGCTGTTTTAACAATACATTTTTAAACTGTCACCCTTCATCTGTTTCAACTGTTCTTCCCAGATACTCGAGGATCTGTCACAGTGACTCTGCTTGTCTGTTCGCGGTTTTCTCTCCATTAGGTGAGGTATTCTATATTCACAGGCTCTAGCTGGTGCAGTATAAGAAAACAACAAGTATTCTCTGAACTCAATGAAAAAGCTCTACAGTGCCGGAACAGAGCCAAGCCCGTCAACATGGGCTCAGAGCTCCAACTTGTCTCCTTGGCATGGCGCTTTCATCACAGGAGGCCAACTGTCCGCTGTGACAGCTGATGAGCCTCTATTTGGGCTGCCACGAGGGAATCTGGTGTCAGACCTCTGGTGGGTGGGCAGGCTGCCTTTATGAACCACACAGCCCTGGCTCTGGGACAGCTGCTCAGCCTCTGTAGTCCCTGCCATAGACTGGTTGCTAAGAATCTTATCCCAGGACCTGTTCTGGTAAAAGAAAGTGACAGAGGCAAGACAGCACTCTGAGAAGTCTAACTATCCAGTGGCAAATAGCACTCCTTGAGGACATCTGGCTTGCTGGCATGCATGAGTCTTCCCTGGATGACAGCACATGTGGGGACTTGGTTGTGTTGGGAGTGGCTGATGAAGGAACTGTGGTTATAATCTAGAAGAGAAAGCTGTGCTCCAGGTGGGGGACAGGAGGCTGCCAAGGCACTGAGCACTCAGATCCTTATGCTTGGTGAGAACATGGGTGTTGTGTGTTATTATAACTGTGAATGGATGGATATGTTATATCTTTTTTTTGTACTTGCTAAATTTTATAATAAAAATTTACAATATTCAAAAAGCATGTGTCCCAGAGATGGCACAAACAGTCAAAAGGCATTTTTCACATGATCTGTCAGTATAATTTTAAACAATTTCTTTTAATAATCGTTAGTGTCTAGAAACACGGGTGCATGTATTTTTCTATGGTACGATATTTTCAGAGCAATTTGTCATAGCTAGATCTTGCAAACAAACACTCCAATGCACATCAACTGTGGAGTGGATAAAAAAAGATACAGTATTTTTACACAATGGAGTATTACTCAGCTATAAAGAAGCAATACTTTTATAGGTAAATGAAAACAACTAAAGAACATACTGGTAAATGAAGTAAATCAGACCCCCATGTGTGAACATCATATTGTCCCACTAGTGTAAGAACTTGAAAGAGTAAATAAAATCTGACAGTTATAATAAATACTGTGAAAGGGTAAGAATCTCTTCAATGGGAAGGAAAAACTGGGATGAGGAAAAGGACAAAAGAAAGGAAAAAGATATATTTATATATTTGTGAAGGATAGCTTGGATAATTATACTGCTAATTACTGCTGGTCTTTTAAAAGGAGCAATTAATACTTATATAATACTTACATTTTTTTGTTCTTTTTAATTTCTTATATCTTTATTCAAAAACCAATTTTACATATAATCTAACTAATTTGAAGACAACATTATGCAATACAGCAAGCATTGCCAAATTCCTATTATTTTTGTTAGTGAAACTCTGTATCCTTCCTTTCTTTCTTTCTTTCTTTTAAAATTTTTTTGGTACTAGGGATTAAACTCAGGACCTTATGCTTGCCAGGCAGGCAAGTGCTTATGCCACTGAGCTATCTCCCTGGCCAATATAATTTCTAATGTTTTATTTTTTACTCTGTTAAAAAAATCATTAACTTACAAATATTTTGCTCTACCTGCTCTGTCACAGCTCTGTACCTCTCTTTAAAATGGTTCTCTCTGTGGTCCCCAAAGCTGCCCAAGTCTCCTTTCAGTTGTCAGCCCACCTACCTCATAAGGATAAGTAGACACATTTTTGACCTGTCTGCAAGGGTAGGGTTGATATTTGGCCAGCTGCCTTATTGAGATATTTGGTGTCATGACCACAGCATGGAAAATACTCCCAAAAGGAAGAAGAGAAAGAGGCCTTCCAGGCCAGCCCCATGGTGCCTCCACCACCTACTCTTGCCTTTCCAAGTGCTTGCCTCACTTTTGCCCTGGAAGTTGGGCCCTGCCAATAGATGTTCCATTTTCTTATAAGCTTTCTAGGAAACCACAGTATAAAAAATAACGAACTAGCTTTTCTATGCTGTGTTTATGCCATTTTGCAGAAAGAAAGAAGATGCAAGTGGAGGCTGAAGGATTAGACAGAATGCAAACCCTAAATGTACTCAGTGTGAGACTTTTAAGAGGTCTACCACTTATGGTCCCTGCTGACAGGTCCACTTCCCACAAGTGCTGGGAGAAAAAAGGACACCAGAGTAGATATGCTCTTTTATCAGATGAGCGAACTGGAGTCCAGAGAAAATTCATCTGCTCCAGGCCCTCTGCCTACCTGTGATAGCCCAGTACTCGAACTGCGGCCTTCTGAGCACAGGTGGGATTTATATTTTCCTGATATACTATGTTACTTCTATTGCCACTATGCCATTTGATTATTCAGAGGGTCAACAAGACTGTGAGGGAAGTATCTGTGGTAGAAAATTCAGAAGTGTTTCCCTTATGGGTACTATAGGCTGCGTTGCCAGTACGGCTAAAACTACTGTATCCACTTCCTAGTGCTCTAGGAAGCTCCCGGGCTTGTCACTGTGTTCGGTGATGGGGGTTTGGGCCATCAAGCATTTTAATTAGTCTGTCTGGAAAAATGAAACTGATCAAATTAAATATTAATCACATATAAATGTGGAACTAAGTCAGTAGGGGAATTATCAGGCAGGAAGGGCCACTTTTAAATGCAGAAAATTTTTTATATAAAAATGTTCAAAGGCCTCTTTCCTTCTCTCTGTCCCCTGCCAAGTAAATTTATTTAAAGCAAAACAAAGCTTCTATTTTCCAAGTACAACAATGATGTTTAACCAGAAGTTTTCTTTGCTGAAATATTGAATGGAAAATTCAGTTCCTTAAATCTTTCTAAATCTTTGCCTCTGATTGGGTTCATTAATAAACATGCTGATTTTGTTACAGGGAGAGACATATGGTATAATCCGCTAACAGGAAGAAGTATTTTGCATTTTATTGTAGAAAACAAACATGCAAACAGGTTCTCACAGATGGTTTTCTTAGCTTCTGGGAGGGAAAAGAGCTTAATAATGCTTGAAACTAGTTTTTCTCTTTAACAACAACAACAACAAAAAAATCCTTGCACATCTCTGGTGGAACTGTTTATAAATTAGATTAAGTTCCACTCCAAGGTTTTAGCGATTTAGAATTCACTTTTTCTAAAAAGCCTCTCCTCTCTTTTTCTGTCTTCCTCTTTTTTCTTCCTTTCTTCCTTCTCTTATAATAATTTGCTCCGAGTGGCAGAGATGACTTAACAATGCTTTGTTTACCCATTATTGGAAAGATAAGGTTTGATCCCCAATAAATTTTCCAGGTAACTGATGCTAACCCTTGAAAGGCTATTAAAATTGGCATTGGTGGTGGTTTTCCTTTTAAAAAGGATTTATTTATTTATTTTTTGAACAGTCCTAAATACACTGAGAATATAGAAATTAATAGTGTCTCAATATACTTCGGTCCCCATTATTAGCATCTTACATAGTGTGGCACATACTGTGGGCCAGTACTGATACAATATTGCTTACTGAAGCTCATATTTTATTCAGGTTTTTCTTTTTCTCCTGCATGCAGATCTATCCAGGATGCAATATATATCCAGTTGTCATGTCTTGCCAGTTTCTCCAAATTTTCTTATTTTTGATTTCCTTGACTTTTTTTAAGGAATACTGGTCCATTTTGTAGGAGGCCTCATTATTAGAATTTGTCTGAATTTTCTCTCCAGACAAGTCTGGGGTCACAGTTCTTGGGAGGAGAGTCACAGAGGTACAGTGCCATTGCATCACCATACACCAGGCATGTACTCGGTCCACGTGACTTCTAGTGGACACAGAGGTTGACACCCTGATTGCCAGTCTTTGTCAGGTGTCTGCACTGTGAACTGACCCTGTCCCTTCTACACTGTGCTCCTTGGAATGGAGTCACTATGTGCTGCCACTCCAAGGCATGGGCAGGCAGTTACATCCCTTCTGTTTCTGTTTCCTTCCCTTCTCTTCCTTCTCCTTTTGTTCTCTTTTCTCCTGCCTCAGCCTCCAAGACTGCTGGGATTATAGGTGTGCGCCACCACATCTGGCTATTCTCCCATAAAATATTGGTAATTCTGCATGGGAGGCTATCTCTTCTCTTGTACATACCAATTAATTTATGTCTGTATGGTACCGTGAACATTCAACTTCTACTCTGAGGTATAATTCAATACTAGAGCGGTGCCTTGGTTCATTAACTTAATTCTTTTCCTGATTCTGGTCACAGAATTTGGCTGCAACCAGAACCATAGAAAGCATTAAATTCATAAATAGAGGTACCACTGTACCAGCGTACCACTGGTTTTGCTAAAACCATCCAGCTGTGGCCCAGGAACTTTCAGTTGGCTGCTGAGTTCCTCTGACACATGCTCATCAATGTGCCTACTTCCCGACACCATCAGGTGGCCCAGGTTCATCTTGTATATTTCCTGCATGATCCTAGAGTCAGCCATTTTTTTTAGGAACCTTGGTTCCTTGTATTGGATAACAGCATTAGAGACCAAGATCTAGGCAAAGGAGCATTTATTGATACTGGGGTGTCTTTCTAGGATAATTCATCTGATAAGTCACAGAGATATATCGTGTATACTTATATAGTTCTATACTCAGATCTATAAATATTTCTCTGCAGCCACTTGTACCTACATTGAACTCCACTGAAGTTCCCAGCTCTGACCCATTACCACATGGGTCAGTTCAGCTCCCTTTCTTGTTAAATTCCCACTGGAATGATGAGAAACATGGCTAGGTGGTGGGTTTCATTTTGTTACTGTCTGTCATATTTCTTGATGAGAATCCTTCAAGAAACTCTAGTGCTAAAGTACTCTTTTGCAGTGAAAAGGATTTCATGTTTGTGAGGACCCTGGGATATCACTGCAGAGAATCGCTCTCCAGCATAGTTACCAGAAGCCGAACATGCCCTGAAGGGCTAGAACAATGGGCTGATGCTGACAGTTACAAAATAGTTCACAGGCACAGTTAGGAAGCACCACCCTTGTATCTTGCTCACACCACAAAAACAAACAAACAAACAAACAAACAAACGAAAGGGTCACAGGGGCTCTAGCTTGCTTGGCTAGTGTCCTCAGAACCTACCAAGATGCCTCAGCTGCCATCCGTTGCTCTGCCAGTGGCACTTTTCACATCTAAGCACAAGACTCCTCATAGTAGGAGGCCAGGAAATCTGTGTGGAATCCTCAGGTGCTTTTCAACACCCACCCCACCCCATCAGCTGTGATCCCTGCACTTTTGGATGTCCTTCAGGCTCCACTTTTAGTCTCTTCTTCCAAAAGCTTACTTACAAAAACAAGAGTGAACGATCAACAACCCAGAGAACCAAACACTCATGCTTTTGAAGACACCATCAAGACTTAGAAATGAGTTTGTGTAAACGAGAGATTTTCCAGTGGGTGCTATAAATGAGCCTGGGAGATGTTGGCATCTCTCTCTGCCTACTTAGAGGGCTTATGCATGCTACGGGCTTGCTATATGAGCTCTGCTCAGGTTGCTGGCAGAATCACCCACCACAAGGAGCAGCATGAAGCCACAAGTGCGGGCCAAGTGGAATTTCTGTTCCTCTGTGAGAACAGTCACCTAATTTCCCCTTTGACTCTATGAGGTACACTTGAAATTGGGAAACTTGTGTACTTTGCTCCATCATCCATATATCCTGAGGATAATCGTGGGATTTTTATGGTAGAATATTAGATAAAAGATAATTCTAAAATTCTCTAATAGGTGAGAAAAAACCTATCCATATGGGTAAGGAGGAAACAAAACTATCTTTGTTTAAACAGAGCGTAATTATCTCAAGGAATCCCCAAACTAGCCAATAAAACTAACAATGGCCAGTCATAAGATATAAGATCAATACATGAAAATCTATTAGATTACTACGTTCTAATAATAAGCAACCTGGAAAACAAATTGTTTAGAGTTGGGATCTGAAATGTCCCCTAAAAGGTTACAAGAGTGATTCAAATGCAGTGGTCAGAGGTGAGTGGGTCACAGGGCTCAAACCTGCTCAGTGGATTAACTTACTGATTGACAGATTTGTCCACTCAGGCACTATTGAGAGGTGGGCAAAACTTGGAAGGAGGGTCCTAGAGGGGTGGGTCTTGGAGGCAGCCTTTGGGGGGCGGGACTACATTTTGTCCCCAGCACCTCTCTTTCTCCTTCTCTCTTCCTCCTCCTCCTTCTCCTCCTCCTCCTCCCCCTTCTTTCTTCCCTCCTTCCCTCCCTCTTTTTCCCGTTCTCTCTCTCTTATTCCCAGTTACCATAAAACAAAGGAGCCCAGGGACCAGAGATTGAAGCCTCTGTAATCATGAGCCAAAACATTTCTTTCCTCCTTTCAGTTGTTCTCAGGTATTTTGTCATAGTAACAAAATCTCTGAGACTTTCTTATATGTTTAGGCAAGTAATTCTTTAATCGAAAAACAAAAGTATGACCCATGAAATTGTATATATATATATATATATATATATACAGAACTTGCCAAAACAGAAAACTTTTGCGTCTCAAAAGACATGACTGGGAATATGAGAATTCAAGCCATTGAGTAGGATAAGTCATTTCCAAATCATATATTAAAGGCTTTATATTTAAAATATGCAAAGAACACTTAAAATTCTATTATAAGAAGATAGCACAGGCCAGGGGACAGCTCAGTGGTATAAGTGCTTGTCTGGCAAGTGCAAGGTCCCAATTTCAGTCTTCAGTATTGCAAACAAACAAACAATCAAACAAAACAACAACAAAAACGAAAGCACATTTAAAAGTGGACAAAGGATTTGGATATTATTTCATCAAAGGAAATACATAAATGGCTAACGAAAGATGGCTGATGTCGTCAGTAATTAGGGAAATGTACATTACAACCACAGCGAGATAGTGCTTCACGTCCAGTGGAAAGTGACAACAAAAACCAGACAATAACAAATGTTAGTAATGATATGGAAAAATAAGGATCTTTATACATTACTGGAGAAATGGAGAATAGTGCAGCAGAGTTTGGCTGGATCTTAAACACAAGTTAACCAGAAATTTATTGTACGACCCAACAATTTTATTTTTAGGCATTGGCCAATAGAAACAAAAATATATTCCTATTCAAAGACTTATATATGAATGCTAATAGCAGCATTACTAACAGCCAAAAGGGAGACAGTCCACAAATCCATCATCTGGTAAACAGATAAACTAAATGTGGTCTATTCACACAATGGAATACTATTCAATTTGAGTACATATGCCACTGAAGCGAGCACTGGAATACTATTCAGCAAGAAAACAGAAATAGCCACTGATGTAGACAGAACCTTAAAACAATGTTCAATAAGAAGCCACAGACAAAATATTATATAGAGTATGATTTTATCTATATAAAGTGCTTGTAAAAGGCAAATCTATAAAGACAGAAAATGCAATAGTAGTTATTTTAGCTGAGGGGTGGAAATAGCAGTGGACTGCAAACATGCAGGAGGGAGTTCACTGGAGTGAAGAAAGTGCTCTAACACGAAATTGTGGTGATGGCCACGCAACCCCAGAAAGTTGCTGAAAAATCACTGAATGACACCTAGGGTAAGGACATTATATTTAAAGCAAGCTGATGAGGAATGTTTCCAGTATAAGCCAATTTTATTTATTTTTGTATTTTAGGGAAGGCTCTACAGGGTGTTCAGGGTCTCACTAGCAGATCGGACTCGTAGTGATCCACCTGTTTACAGTCTCCCAAGAGCTGGGATTACAGGCATGCGCCACCACGCCCAGTCTAAGCCAATTTTAAACAACTGAAACAAATCCCAAACAATCCCCAACCTATACTTGAGTGTCACTGCATTCATACTAGGAGGCAATGTTCACATAGAAAGGCTTTGGATATTATATTTTCTACAGGGGCTCTGCCCAGACAGTCTTCAGTTATTTTTATAAAACACATACATCTCATTAAAGTTTTCAAAATTAACTCTGTACCAGTCAATGTTTTTTCTGATTCTTCATCTAGGTTTTAGTTTTGGCCAATATCTTAATCAGATGATATTCTTCATCACAAATACTCTGGCACAGTGAAACTATGACCCCAGGCACTGGCCATCTTTCATGATCCCCCTTTTTTTGTGTATTTGGTACAAGGTCTCGCTACACAGTTCTGACTCATAGTGATCCTCCTGTTTTAGGGACCCCAGAGCTGAGATTACAGGTGTGCATCATGTCCAGTCTCAGTTGGCATGCCCAGGGTGTGGCCAGCATGGCATGCAGTACCGGGCATTGAACCCGGGTCCTTGTGCTTGCCTCGCAGGGCCTTAGACTGCTGAGCTATCTCTTCAGTCCTCACAATCTCTTTAAAAACTTTTTATTATGGAGAATT
>NDGM011100925.1:0-13695 GCA_002564305.1 Octomys mimax | reverse complement strand
AGGGCTTGAACTCAGGCCCTTGCGCTTGCCAGGGACGCGCTTATTCAACTGAGCCATCTCCCCAGCCCCTCACACGGCTACTTCTTAAGGTACTCCACTTTCTTTACACAAGCTCCTTAGGGTAAAAAATCAGCCTTATTTCAGTCCTGGAAGTAGATCTCCAAGATGGCCCAGTCAAGTGTGGCACCCTGGCTAAAACTCTGCCCACCTAGTGACCCGGACTTAGGAACCAGCATTACTCAGCATCTGGCTCTTGCATTCTCCAGGGCAAAGTCCTCCTCTCCTCTGTATTGGGCCACAGGACAGGGTCATGGCCAGTGATAAAAAATGGTAGGAAAACTTCAGGGACATGGTAAGTCCTTATGAGAGCCAGAACTTCCTCCAAACTGGGCTGGAGTCAGAGGGTGTGTAAGGGATCCTGTGCTCAGGCCTGTCTCCTCTTGACATATGCCCTCCACAGGAGTGGGGGCTCCACATGTGGGAAGCCCTCAGTGACAGCCCTGACGCTTGACAGCAGGCCAGGCATCAGATCACTAAAGACACTGTCAAGCTTCTACATTAGGCATGAGTTTAGGCTGCCCTTGCACTACTCATTTTTCAAGGACAGGATAATTTCTCCTGTGTTAGGGCCAGTGACCTGTACCATGAATACCCCTCAGATTAACCCAAGATTGTCCTTTACAGGGTAGGTAAATGATGGGGAATGACAGGTGGGATCTGTAATGAGTTTGGCCAATACCTAGGAGTCCCCAAGACCAAGGAATCAGAGTGCCAGAGGACAGACTGGGTCAAAAGATAGGAGGGGTGTCAGCCATCCTTGCTGAGAACAGTGGGATGGGGACAGACACATTTCTTGCTAAGCTAGCAGACAACCTAACCCCTAGGCTCCTTCATCCTCTGAAGACATTAGGGCAACTACCCTCCCACATAGGAAAGGCTGGGGCCAAGGCAAGTCTATTTTATGTTTGGTTTTAGGGGCCACAAACCCTCCAGATTCCCACCAGCCCACTCCCTCACACTTGAATTAAATCCCCACAGGAAACAGCTGCTGTGGGACTCTGGCAAGACATACAGTACACGAGCTGCTTCCTGAGTACATCTGTTCAAAGTGACTGAAGTCGTTCAGCACAGCAGTCATGTGACGGAGCTAAAAAGTGACTATTTTCACCACCTCTCCACTGGGAGCTCCACTCTTGGGCCCTGCATATGACACTGAGGATGGCTGCCTCTGACCACCAACCAGACTGGCAGCACAGAGCCAGAACCACTGTGGCCATCTGAAGGCCTTGCTGGGACCATCTGAACAGAGAAGAGAATGTGGCTTCTCTGTAATTCGGCTTCCTCAGAGCCACAGATGGCCAGTGATTCCTCAAAGCCTCCTGGCTCCACATCCTTGGATGTATATAATCTTGTCACTACCACAGGGCTTGGGCTCACATGGCTATCATCCTTGAGGTAACTTGTATCCAGAAACTCCAGGACTGCTGGCTTAATCATCAAGCACTCTCCTATGACCAGACCTGTGCCAGGAGCCTACCACCTCAATGGGCCTGGCTTTCAACCCTGACCCATTTTAAGTCCCACCCTGCCAGGCTGGCTGAGTCTATTCCCAGACCACAATGGGTCTACAAGCAGTTTATTGTCCCAAAGCTGTCACATGGAGTACATTCATTCTGCAGCCTGCAAATCGGTGACATTTTAATTTAGAGGGAATTATCACTAGACATATCTTCCTTCAATTTAAAAAAATGCACATTTTCAAAGCATCTTTATAAGCCACAGAACTAGGTAAGAGTCTCACTCAAACACTCAAGAGTTCTCAGGGAAATTCAAAAGGTGGAGACAGTGCTGATGATTTCCCTCCAACCACGGCAAAATACACAGTAGCTGTAACAGAGCTTTGGTGCTGAATGCAAACAGCAGAGACCTTTGCATCAGAAGGAGGCCCTCTGCCCAGCAGAAGGGAAGATACCACCTGTAGAATCCACACAGAAGCATCTAGAACTCTAGGCCCAGAAAAGGCCAGGTCAGCACAGGGCTGCTGAGAATGGCATGACCTCAGGTTAAACAGAAAGGGACAAAATACAGTGACACATCAAGCCAGCAGCGCCTACCTCCAAGCATAGCAGAATCATATCTTGGCACAAAATGTGGGCAGAATGTGAGGACGGGACTGCCCGCAGCTGGGATCCCCACCTGTTATCCCTGAAGCTGAAAGCCTTCTTCCTCCAGGCTTACCCAGGGAGGCGCTACAGCCCCATTATATGACTGCAAGCCTGTTTCAGGGTCAGGTCAGTGTTTTCCAAGAGGACATAGGGCATTCACTTTGTCCACCACCTTAAAAATGCCCAAGGGCCAGCCCTGGGTGTGACAGCCTTTCTCACCTATGCTGGTGAGCATGAATGCTGGCCTTTGCCCACCTGCCCTGAGTACCCCACCCAGAGGCTGACTGAGAACTCGCACCCACATGGCCACATGGCCATTCTCCTGCATGGACCATAGGACCCCTTCCCCAGCACAGGGAGTTCAGGCTCTGGCCAGTGCCCCCACACTGATAGTCACATGTCCTTGTACTCCTTGAACACCTCAGAGGGCCTTGGCACTGGAGGGGTGTGCTGTGTGGGGCACCAGCTTCTGCGGATGGTGGGTGAAGGCGTAGGCCTGCCCCAGGATCGCCAGGTCCACCAGCACCTGTAGCAGGCCACAGACCGAGAACTGCAGGGGTGCACCATTGAGCAGGAAGTAGGCTGTCTTGAAGGTGTCACCACTTGTCCACATGAGTACCATCTTGAGGCTGCAGAAATACAAAAAGCGTCAGCAGTAAATCAGGACAGAACAAAACAGGAGGTCAGGGGTAACCCAGGAGGGCAAGGAGACATAAGAATATCAGCAGTGTGACCAAGAAGCAAAGGGAACATATTGTGGCTGTTGAGAGACTGAAACTGGGTGTGGCTTGTACTGGGTTTATTCCCGCTCTGCTGCAAAGCTGGACAACTAGCAGGGAATGAGATGGCCCCTTGGCAAAGTCAGCTGCCCATATATGTTAAGTACCTGCTGGAGGCAACTGCAAAGCGCCAAGATCTCTTGGTGGCATACACCTACAATTCCAGCCCTCTGGGAGTTTGAAGCAAAAAGATTCCAAATTCTAACCCAGCCGGGATAATTTAGCAACTGAGCAAGATGTTATTTCAAAAAAGTAGTAGCTAGGATGTGTGCAAAGGCCCTGGTTTCAATCCCCAATACTGCAAATAAAACACTAAGAAGGGGCCTGGTGACCCTGTTGGCACAGAGGTTAGGTTCTCCCCATATTACATCACATATAAACAGGTGTGGGATCCAATGGTTTAACTCCAAAGCCTGGAAGGGACAGGATCCAGAGTAACAGGAAGTGCAGCTGCAGCTCTGACCCCACAGCTCAAAGTGAGATGGGTCAACATGCCAGAGACACCTGTCCCTGTCCCAGGCAATCATTCTGGGCCCCTTGCTATGGATGACCCCACGGCCCTGAGCACACAGCACTGTCTCGCACAGCAAGGGAAAAATGAGGTCACTGTCGGCACAAGATGCTACCCATATCCTGGGGATATGGTACCCTATTTTGATATATAAAAATATCCAAAATATCCTTGGGGATATTTTTAGTTGCCCAGATGCTGTTTGCCTTTGCACTTCAGGCAGGACATCTCATGAGTGATCACACTGCTATCCTCCTGGGACAGGAATTTAACCACTGTTGCTGAGGCTCGGCCCCTAGACAGGGGAAAGGGGGTGGCCGGTGAGGTGCTGGGGCCCATGCTACATAGCTTGCTCTCTCTACAGGCACTATACAGACAGACACTCATTTACCGCACAGACTCAGGGCATTCAGCTCTGTCTGCTGGAATTTTCAGTACGTCACTTCCCCCAAGACAATAAGCCACCATTCTCCCCACACTGGGTTTCCATAACCCTTCAGGCTCACCAGCACCTGCAAACAGCAAGTCCTAGAAGTTCTACCCAGTGGACTCCCAAGTCACACTGAGGCTAGCCCCGGCCAATTAGTTGTGAGCCACATTCCTTCTTCAAGTCCCCGCATCCCTAGACAGGAGAAACTGTGGTTCTAATCGGGGAGACACCTACAGTGCAGGAAGCCCACCCTTGCAGCGGAGACCCTACAAGGTGGAACCTGTACAGGTAGGAGGGGGGCTGTCACTTCGGTGTCCAGCTTTTTCAACTTCTAGCTTACTCTCAGGGATGGTGGCCTGGGAGAAGTTATAGTCCTCTCTTCAGTCCCCAACTGTGGCTGCTGCCCTCTTCAACACCCTTTGGCCTGACACCCCCACACCTGTTTTAAACTGGGTTCTCATTACCTCACCCTTCGCTCTAGTATTCTTCCTCCAAACTGGAGTGTTAGGTCACCATTCCTAAAATACCCCTCACCTCAGCCTTATCCTGGGCAGCCATCTGGAATGTCTCTCTTCATGACAGGAAGATGAGAGCCAGCTCCCGCACCTGCTCATCCCGCCTTTCGGCCATGGCCTACACAGGCACACCAACCCATCTCACCCTCAGCCATGACAAGGGGTGTGACAAGCTCTTTCACCACAAAGTAGGCTTCTAAATGCAATCTGTGACCCTGGGTTAAACAAACCTCTCTTAGGGAGACACCAATAGCACAAGCAAAAGAAAAACAGATACACTATGCTCATCAAAGTTAAAATCTTGTGCTGTAAAGCACACCAGCAACAAATGAAGATAATCACAGAACGGGAGAAAGTATTTGTAAATCATATATTTGAAACATTTTAAAATCCAAGATATAAGGCTAGCCAGATAGCTCAGCAGACTTAAGTGCCTCCTTAATGCAGGCACAGTGGCCGGGGTCACTCCCCGGTGTGCTGTGCAGGCCCAGCCCCTGGGGCACGCTGAGACAGTGAATGAGAGTAGGCTTGGTGGTGTACACCTCTAATCTCAGCATTTGGAAGGCTGAAGACAAGAGGATCACTAGGAGTCCAATCTGTATAGTGAGACCCCCGTAGACCCTATACGTAAAAAATCCAAGACATATGTATAATATATATATTATATATCAAGATATATTGGTAATATATATTACATATAATATATTATATACCAAGATATTTTTTGAAAACTTAGAACACAGTAATTTTTAAAAGCCCATAAATAACCAATTTAAAAATGGACAGAGAGGGCCAGCGAGATAGCTCAGCAGACTAAAGCACCTCTTCAGGCAAACTTAGGCAAGTACAGGGACTGCAGTTAGATCCCCGGTGGTGCTATGCCAGCCCTGCCCCCAGGGCTTTCATAAAAGCCTTTCTGAAGGGTGCTGAACCAAACAAACGTCCACTGACGGAAGAATGAATAAAACCATAACCTGCACATTTGTATGAAGTATTATTCAGCCATAAAAGGAATGATAGAACTGACACATCTACAATGTGGATGGACCTTGAAAATACACCACTACGGGAAAAGCCAGAGGCTGAGGGCCATACACTGGAGGCCCTCACTATATGAAGTGTTCAGAAAAGAAACAGGAGCGACAAAGTGGCTTAGTGGTGGGCTGGGGTGGTGGTGGCAGATGGAGGGGACTGGGGCAAAAGGAGAATGACTGCAAATGAGAATTGGTTTCAAACTTCTAGGGCGGTAACAATGCTCGAAGATTAGACTGACAGACGCAGACTGTGTACACCAAGGTCATTAAACAGTACACTTCTGGTAATTTATGGCATGTGAGTTATAACTCAATAGCTATTTAAAAATTATATATTTTTAATGTTCCAGAGCTTTTGCTGAACTCTTTATTTCAGTCTTCCTGTTCCAGTGGACAAGGCAACTAGCCTGTGTGTCCAGAACATGCTCAGTCACACATGTGGTGCACAGCACCTTCTACTCACAGATCTGTCCGCCTCTTATAAGAGCAAAAAAGAGATGCTCTGCTTGCAAAAGGGCTGCGAATCCAAGGGGCCTGAGCAGGACAGCTGAGGTGCAGACCAGCTCCTGGATGCAACATGCAAGGGCATGCGGCCAAAATCCCAGATAAGCAGAGTGGCTGGAATGGCCCTGAAAGAACACACAGATGTAATATGAAGTCCAGTCACTATCGCCACGAAGGGTAGCCTGCGCCTCAGCTTCCTCCTCCATGCACTAGCCACACCTATCCACTTTCCATCACCCACCCTGTCCTCTACCATATGTCCTCTACCATTACTCACAACCATAGCCCAACACCAGGGTATCTGCCTCCATCAATCTACAGTGTGTCTGCCTCCAAGTTCTGCAATTCCCATGTCTTCCCTGGCACATTTCTTCCCTGTTCCTCAATAATAAGTGCCAATCTGGAGGCTGCTGAATGCTTGGCCCACTCTTATCTTTTGCACTCACCCTCGCACTCTGATAATTACTTATTAGGGAACAGTCTGCAAATCTATTAAAACCTGGAGGAAGAATAAAAACATCCCTACAGAATTTGTCTTTTAGGGTTTGCTGCAATTACTCATAAAGTTATTTCAAGAGCTTCATTATTTCTTATCACTTGTTCCAAAGTCACAACTACTTACTATTTTTTAAAAGAGAAATTATTATTATTCACAAGTATTTCAGGCCGTTATTCCAATGGAAAAAGTGGTATGCATATGTGCCACGGGTATGTATTAAAGGGGCATGTGCGAATATGCACACCCATCTGTACAGGTGCCTGTATGTGGGGGTACACGTGTACATGCTTATGTGTGTAGCCATCTATACAGGTATACACCTAGGTATAAGCCTATGAGTATCGGAATGTGTATGTATATATAGCCCCATGTGTGTACAATGTGTGCCTAGGGGGTATGTTCATGTCCATGAGTGTATGTAGTAGGGAGGCACATCTATGGGCATTTACGCATGTATCTGTATAGGTCTAAGTACATGCCTATTTGGCACACTCTTATGGGTAGGCATGGATGTACACTCATTTATATACGTGTGCCTAAGTAGGGGGCACAGATGTACACATGAGTATGTGCACATAGAGGGCACATGAATGTATGTGCATGCATCTATATGTGTGGGGGGGGGTCTAGATGTACACTGCACATCCACACCTGTGTGTAGGTGTATGTGTGCACCTATCTGTGCACATATTTCCATTAAGGTAGGCTTTTTCAGGACGGAGCTATGTTACCAGGCTACTCAAATTAGGCAACTCAAGAATTCACAGGCCTCTCCCTGGCTTTAAGCATCCTAGTGACTCTGTTTACGGTGCAGCTGAAGCTGAGGTCTGGACACAGACTCCAGCGCACCAACCCTCCCCAGCCAGGGCAAAGGGGCTAGCGGGTTCTTGGAGAAAGAGACAAAAACATTTATACTGTCATGTCACCCCTTGTCACCAAGCTCCTGGTTCTTATGCATCTGAAGGTGCTTATACCTCCATCCATGTTTTAGATACATCATTTTAAATCCAACACTGGAAGTAATACGCTGTGAAACTCATTTTCACATACCTCGACCACAATGGCTTCAAGAGTCACAAAAATGCAACAGATCCATGGGTACCACAATGCTCCAGCTGGAGAAAACTGGGGACCTGAGAGAGTCCAGCCACATTTTCCAAGGGGCCCACCAAGCATCTGGGAGGGACACAGACAGCACGTGCCTGAACTTGAGTGGAATCTGGAATGGGGCAGGGACAGCGCACGAACCCACAAGGGACAGACGTGTGGACTCCGCTCACAGCCTACAAGGAGACAACCCAGCAAGAAAGGCCTTTCTGGGAACCACAGAAAGACCTCAGCATGAGCATCAGCCCTGCAGCAGTGGGAATAGGCAAGCACCCAAAGCAGCCCAGTGCTTGCCGCCGAAGAAGCCACCTCAGCAGGCAGCCCTGGGTCTCTGCACACCAATCCCTGCCTAGCTCCATGTTGCCTTCTCCACTGTGCCACAGCCCTCAGCTGGAAATGGAAGCTAAAAGCTCCCTATCATCCAATGCTGGGCTTGTGAAACACATTTCAGATCTGGAAGAAAAGCTGCCAGGCTCCCAGAACTCACCGATCGGTGATGCTATAACCGAGGCAAGAACTGAGGTAGAAGTAGCGCCTGAGAAGCAGCAGCTGTGGTCTCGAGTGTTCCCATATCAGGCAGAGAAGGCCGCTCTCATGTCTAGGCTCCCAGGTCCACATTCAAAAGCCAGCCTGGGCTTTGCCCCATTTGTGTCCCTCCAACATTCACACTGAAACTGGACCCTCAGGCCACAATATTAAGAGCTGTGCCTTCCCTCCCTCCCATCAGGTCTCCGTACTGTTCATGTACACTGGAAGGACTGACATAATACTTAAGGCTGAGCTCATGTCCTGAGAAAAGCCTGTCCCCTTTGCCTCCACGAACTCACACTCTCTACTGGATAAGGGCAAACCACATGGCCTCCACAGAATATATACTTTCCTGAGTTAGAGGGAGATCATTCTGAGAGATCCTCACCAGCAGAGGAAGAACAGGAGTTCAACCATTGGAATGGACCTCACACTGTGTGTAACTACCACTTCCATATGTGCGTATAAGGCCAAGTACACTAGATATTCTATAGAATCGCCCAGTATGGGGCACCTAGAGAAACCCATACAAACCTACACAGATGGGGTCCTCAGTGAGAACTAGGGTACTGAGCTAACCACGCTGGCCTACTTCCACCTCTTCAACAGTTGGTCTATTTTTGGCAAAACTTTTCCTCCAGTGTCTCCAATGAACCTATGTCAGTGATGCATCAGACACTGGAGCTTGTTCCTGCCCAGCACAGGCAGTGCTACCTCAGCCTGGTCCTGACTGCATTTATGTCCACCTCCATCCCACGTTAGCAACTGGGAGGCCACGTTGGTCCCACTAAGGTAATATAGAGACAATGGCACCCATGGGAAGGTTGCCATGGGAGGGGGGAGCCTCCTCTATCCATTGTCTTGTGGGCACCTGCCACATCCAGCTACCCTGGCATTTTGCTCCTCAAAGTCTCAATCACAACGTGCCTACAGGAGCCCCTAACATGTCACCATCACCTCAGCAGAGAGCTCTCTCACCCCACATCACATGAATGCATCCACCCAGCAAAAGGCTGAAGGAGGGCCAAATAGCTCAGTGGATTAAAGCACCTGCAAGCAGGAGCAGGGGCCAGGGTTCAATCCCCAGGCTTGCTGTGCTGGCCCTGCCCCGGGGGCACACTGAGACATTACTTGAGACTGGGTATGGTGGCATGCGCCTATAATCCCAGCTCTTGGGAGGCTGTAAACAGGCGGATCACTACGAGTCTGATCTAGTAGTGAGACCCTGAACACCCTGTAGACCCTTCCCTAAAATACAGAATTTTTAAAAAAAGGCTGAAGGACTGGTACGTCCACCAGTAGCTACAGGTACTCAGTGTCATAGAAATGTGGAAGCCTCCACGGCAGCACCCCTACCTCATGCCCTCTGTTGAACGGTGGCAGTAGTTGCGGTACAGCTGTGGCACACCCAGCATGGCCTCGGTCAGCACAGCCAGAAAGCCCAGCGTCTCCACAAACACAGCTGAGTCGATGGACAGGTAGGTGATATAGCCCGCCACACCAGTGAAGGCCAGGACACACTGCACGTAGTCAGTGAAGCTGCTCCAGTGCCAGAAGTGGTGCAGATCAAAGTCTAGGAAGAGAGGAAGAGAGTCACCTAAGCTAGGTTAGCAGGCTGAGGTTCAGGAAGAGACAGATAAGGATGTGGAATGAACAGGTCATATCAGTGCAGGCAGGGAGGGGACCCAAGAGACCAGTTGTTATGGGTGGGATCCAAGACATCCTGCAGAAGGCCTACTGTGTTGACGACTTGATTACTATGTGATGGACCTTGGGAATTAACTGGAGTGGGAGATTAATCTACTTCACCAAGTAGATTAATCCACTGATGAGTTAAGTTCACTAGCTGAATGGGCTTACTGGGAGGTGGGGCCTAACTGTTGATGCAGGTCACTGGTGGAAAGTGTCCTTGACGAGTGTACTTTTGTCCACTGCTCCTTGCTGGCCTTTTCCCTCACTCTATTTTCTGGCTGCCAAGCAATGAGCAGCTTTCCTCCACCATGCCCCATGTTGTGGTTCTGCATTACAGCCTAGAGACCATGGACTGAAATCTTTGAAAGCATGAAACAAAATAAATCTTTTCCTTCTGTAAGTTGTTTATCTCATGTATTTTGTCACAGAAAAATAAAGCTAACACAGCAAGAAAGTCAAGACCCCAAAAAATAGGTCAAGGTCAGTGTGAGAGGGTCAAGGTCAGTGTAGGGAGAAGAAAGTTGGTATGGAGACAGATGTACTATGTGACAAGTCAAGGTCAGGGTAAGAATTCTGGTCAAGGTCAGTGGGAGGAATTTAAGGTTAGGGTGAGTAGAGATAAGAGGTATGGTTGGTGCAAGATGTGAAGTTATGGTTAAGATGGGGCACTATGAGCAGACAAAGGCATTATGGGAGGTGAGCTGTATATGCTGCAGATCAAAATATTTCTTTCTCATGGAGCCTCACACAGTTATTAACATAAAAGGTGCCAACTCTTTTAACTTCATTTCAAGCATCCTAGGAGGAAGGTCTGTACTACATCTCATGGAGTACAATTTCTAGGACAGAACTGTAGCTCTGCCTTCTGTGCACCCAGCTCATGAGGACCCATTAGACACCATTACTGAACATTTAGTCACCAGAACAGTATCACTTGCTTCATGATGTATTCTGTGGAAACCACATTCGTAAGCACTCACACAAATTAGCGAATTAAAGGGCATTTTGATAGATGAACACACAGCATTTTGTGCACATCACACACCGGTCAACCTGGAAATCTACTATATGCTCCATTTTCTAGGAGGGTATGAAGGAACTGCTACAGCCTGAAGTCACCCAGTTCTCAGTGCAGCCCAAGCCCAGGTGGAACTCCACAGTCAGGACCTGCCTTCCGAAAGCGGGTGTTCCCATCCCACCTGAGCCTCAGGCACACTACCAACGGAAATGATGGAAGTCTGAAACAGCTCAAGCCAACAATGGGGCCAGAGTCCTGCAAAGAGAACTGAAGGTAGCAGGTATATGTCATCTGCACACAGTCCTCAGGGCCTGTATCCTATGCTGGCATTCAGTTAGTCTTTGCGCAGAGCCTCCAGCACATCCAGGACTCATGGAACCATACTGAGCTCCAACATGTGCTTACCAGGCCTATCAGCAGCATATCCTGTGCTTGTGACCAGGGACCCACAAGTCGGGAGTCAGGGCAATCCCTTAGAAGGATCACAAGCACCTGGCTAATGGATGTCTCCTGAAAAGTCAGTTGTCCAACAGGCAGAGAGCAAGGCTGGAAGGGCTGATAAAGGTTGGACCCAGTGTCCTACAGTTACCACCTGCTGATGGAAAGACCAACAGAAGCTCTGGACGAACATCTAAGTTTTAACAATCTACAAAGTATTTATCACTTAAACTTCTGAGAGTTGGGCAGATATGCCTTTTGAATTTGGATGATTTGCAATAATAAAGACCACCAATTGAAAAGCTGAGCAAAGAGTTTGGATAGTTCTTCAAGTAAGAGAGGCGCATGAAATGATGCTCAGCATGAGCAGTCTCAAGAGAAGCGTAAACTGTCCACATTCATAGGAGAAGTTCAGGGAGCTTCTCTAAAGCTCCTGTGAAGGACAGTAACCATGGAATACCACAGACCCAAATAAAGGCACAGGCAATTTTAAAACAAATTCTTAGCTGGCACTTCTCAGGTCCCTTCCTTACTAACTTTGAGGCCCCTCCCCCATAAAAGAAAGCTGACCCTAATCAGAGGCTTCCCAGACATTAGCAACACAGGCACATGAAAGAAATATATGCCAACATGAGGGACACAGGAAATCACCAACTCTCTCCCAGCATTCCCAACTCCCTGATCCTATAAAACATAACCCCCGATGTTCTAAAGGAACATCTGCTCTCCACCTAAGGGGAGGGATCTCTTGTTATAGCTAAACTACTGCTCCACAGAGGTGATCTTAAAAAAGATAAACACAGAACCCACTCCCAATCTCAGTGTAATTACTCATTCACTCTCAAATCAGGACCAGCACTGTTCAAAGAAAAAGAAGGTGGCTTGTCACAGCTCCAAAGTATGTCCTTGAGCAGTCATGGGGGCACCTTTGGTATCCACGTGCTTGGGGCAGGGTATGCCACTCAGTGTCAGGGAAGATCAGCTACAGGGCCGGAGGTGAGGACCTGCAGGTTGGAGTGCAGCATCCTAACCTTATTCTCTACCACTGCTGTTCTGCAACACTGCCTAGATGTCAGGAGTTCAGGAGACCTCCGTCTCTGCATCAGGGTTCTTATGGAGCTAAGAAGGCTGGGGGAGGGGGTTGGGTCCAGCCACTGCAGGGGGCACCTACACAGGCCGCGGCTCTGTGGTCCAGTGTATGTAATGGTGTGACCAGAAAAGCAACTAGCAATCATTTCTGGTTATCTGAGGACCTGTGCCACTTGGTACCACATTCCGTCCCAAGGAGAACAATGACAGAGACTCTGGGCCCACTAACCATCAGGAACAGGATAGTACGACCTTCATAGGACACTCCCTGCCAGCTCATCCTTTGGGCAGTGAAGAAGGTGTAGGAGAGAGACTGAGACTCCATTAATGACAGCACAGAATCAGCTCCATCTTTTGCAAATTACAGTGAATTCCTAAGTCCTGCAGCAGCACTCCAGCGCCCTCATGTGGCTTGTCTGTACCAGTTCAGGTGGTTCTTCCCACTTCCTTACTAAATTAACCACCGCTAAATTAGCCTCATGCTGGTGGTAGCTTTATGATATCTAGGACAGCTAACACCTGCTGGAAAAAGTAGAGCGAGCCCCAAGGGCCAACACAGGAATGGGATGGAGGTCTCTACTCCAGGCCTCTGCCAAGGCACAGCCTCACCTTCCTCATCATGAGACGGCACAACCACCCTTGAGAAGTGTGCTCTCAGGAGACCTGCTCGTGTGGAAGCCCCGTCTCAGTTCAGAAGAGCCTTGGGGGTCTAGCAGAGCCTGTGTAGTCCCCCAGCTCCCACCCTGCAGGTGCCGGGAATTGAGGTGGGAAAGTTGGTAACTGCTGGCAATGACCAAAAAAAGGTGACTCACAGCATGAAGTGGGGCCAAAGAGGGGCTGGGTTGCTGTGGAGATGGGAGTTGGTTCAGGAGACAGAGATAGATCAGGAGAGAACAACATGATAATGGTGTGGCCACGACAAAATGATCTGCAGTTCCACTGGCAAGTTAGGGTCACTTCCAAGGAAAGCATGTTCCTATTGCAGACCCACAGCACCTCTTCCATAGCTGGCGTGGTGATCCACGTCCTTGGTGGCATAGAGACAACCATCCCTGGATGCTGGGGAGTCAAGATATTGGAAGCCCAGCTAGTCATTGGTGACCTTTATCTTAATACATGAACCTGAGGGTGCACCAAGGAGGAATTCATGACAGAGCTGGGATAAAACCTGGACTACTGGGTCCATTCACGAGGGCCACAGACTGCTCTGTGGAGGACCTTCTCCTGCCCACTGGAAAATGAGCCTATACTCCTATAGGGAGTAGCCCAGATCCACTCTGTGGCGACAGTGACAACCCTAACCATACAGGGGGTGAGGGCCACTGGGCCATCACCAGACGTGCACCTGCAGGGTCCCAGAGAGGCTGGCTCCCCAAAAAGTCTCCC
>NDGM011100909.1:0-14318 GCA_002564305.1 Octomys mimax | reverse complement strand
AGGATCACTACAAGTCTGATCTATGTAGTGAGACTCTGTAGACCCTGTACTAAATACATAAAACAAAAACAAAAACAAAGTAGACTGATTTCCAAGTCTGTGTTTGTGTCATGGCAGATAGAAACTGCAGATTGAAAGTTGACGAGGTCTGAGGTGATGAGAGAGGAAGAGAACAAATGCCTGGAGGAGAAGGGAGAATGGGTAGGTGGGAGCTGCCTCAGAGGGTGCTGGGAGTGGATGGGCGTGTGAAGGGTGTGGAAAGGAAAGGTCAGGCAAAACAGGCTTCCGTGGGAGGAAGGAGCCTGCGGGTTCCTCCGAGGAAGGCGGTAGGGGATGATGGCAGCTCTTTCCTGAGGGAACTTGCCGGGGCTCAAGAGGCCCAGAGGACCAGATAGCCTGCGTTTAGGCAGGAGGCTGCTGAGGCCCCACAGGAAGCCTTTTAGTCCCTGGTATTTATAGACTGGCGTTTGCTCCACTGAAAGGCAACTCACATTTCAGTTAGCAAGGCAGCATTATGTGCCTTTGAAATGCCGCCTTTCTGGATCCCCATTTGGCCCAGCTGGAGGGCCTGGGGAATGCTGAGCAATACCCTGATTCCCTGCTGTCTGGAGTTTTCATGGGGACAATTCAGACATTTCCCACTAAGTGACCTCTGGCCTGCTGGCTGTTCTCTTTCCTCAGGGTGAGTTGGAGTCAGGCCTGGGAAAGGTGGCCTTCTTGTCTCTGTTCAAGTTGGCCACTGATATCCAGGAATTGTGATTATGGTTTGTTCCCCAGTCAGCTTCCCTCTTTTTTTTTTTTTTGCTACTGGGTGTTAAACTCAGGACCTCACACTTGCCAGGGAGGTGCCGTGGGCTGAGCTAAATCCCAATCCCTACCATGAAGCTGGGGTTGCTCTGTTGAGAGCCTGCCTGACCCTGTGGTGAGTCCAATTGAGCAAACATTTCCTTATTGAGCATCAGGTAGGTGCCTGTTGGGGTGGTGCACAGAGAAGATGGGTGTCTGACTTGCCATGGAGACTGGCAGGTAAATAGCTCCTCTGGCCTCGCTGGTTCGTGATAGTGGGAAATATCCATAAACTTTGAATCGTTCTAACTTAATGGTGATGATGAGGCTTGAATGTAGTCATAATGAATTGAGACCGCTGTGAAAAGCATAAAGCTCTAGATTCAGATAAAATGTTCTTAAAAGATAAGACTGATAATAAATGCTAATAACTTTGGAGTGCGTTCTGTGTGATAGATACTGTTTAGTGTTTTGTATGCATTAACTTATTTAATTTTCATGGTAACTTTGAAGTATGTTGCTTATTTGTACCTATTTTGGAGTTAGAAGATTATTTAAAAGTTTGGCTAGGCTGGCGCAGCTGGTAGGTTGCAGAGCCAACCTGGCTGCACTCTTGGCCACATGCTGGCCCTTGTAAGAACTCCTGGGCGTCAGGTTGTACAAGTGGTCCCACCCCAAGGGTGGCCACAGCCAAGGACTTACTCTCAGGGACCAGGAAGGCACAGAGGAAGGTCAGGCTGTTGCCCAAGAAAGCGTCAGCATTTCTGCATAACTTAATTAAATTATTATAACGATTTCCCAGCTTGGAGCCATCTTTCTTGGCGAATAATACAACTGAAATAATTTAAGCTAAAAAGGAAGGATAAATTTAGTGAACTCACATATATGAATGGACCCTTAACAGTGTTTATTAAAGCCCAGAGGGGCACAGCCGTAAAGTGAGTGTGCCTTTACTGAATTTGTAAACTTGTGCAGACAATATGCTTTGTTTGGATTCAACTTGTTAAAGCCAGTGTGGTGCACATGTCTATAATGCCAGCTACTCAGGAGGCTAGGGGAGGTGGCTGGGATGTGTGAGGGCATTGTGGGCAGTGCAGTGGTACCCCGTCTAGAAAGTAGAAAGGGCTGAGGATGTTAGTGGTAAAGCATTTGTGTAGCAGGCTGGTGGGTCTGCAGTTTTAATCCTTAGCATCAGAAAAACAAAACAAAAACCAAAAAACCCAAACAAAAAGAAAATAAAAAACTCAACACCCCCTCCAGAACAAAACAACACCAAAAGTACCCCCTTTGAAGGTGAGGATCAGATCAGATCAAATATTAGATTGGATTGCTTGGCTCTGTGCCCAGTGAAAAAGCATTTGAATGGCAATTAATAACATTGGTGATGGTACTGTTGTCCTGAGGGCTCAGTTTCCTGGGTGGGGTTTTACCCTGCCAGACTGTGGGGGAGCTTGGTCTTCACTGTAGGGGCTGTCATTGCTCTCATTGTGGATACTTGTGGGCTTTCCTCTCTCCTCCCTGGCTAATCACAACTGGGACGGCTCTGGCTAGAAGGGGAAATTCATTGTGTAAGGACAGCACTTCCCTCATTGCTTTCGAAATGTATTGTTTCCTTCCTGTTTTCTCTTCCCAGAATAAGCACTGCCAGTAAAATGGTGGTGCAGGGCTCCTGAGATGCGTTTATCATAGTTCATGGACAGAGGACTTGTCAGTGCCTTTTCCCCTTATCTTCCCATCGATCCCTCCACCTCCTTGCAAATGGGAATTACAGGAAATCACAGCTAGCATTAAGAACCACAGGCAGATGGGAAGGATGGAATGTGTAACTCCTATTCCCAGAAACAGACAGGAAGGGTTGAGCTGAGGGACCTTTGATTTTGGTGCTCTTGAACTAAAGCCTTGCCTGAAGGTCATAGTATCACCTGGGACTAGAAATCTGAGTGTTGCTGCTCTGTTCAGCACTCCTTCTGAGTCCTCCCTGTCCAGTCAGTGGCCATCCTTTGCCACCCTGCGCAAGTTCCTGTTATCACCATCCTGCCTGAACCTTATCTTGTGTGGCATTCCAGCTACTTTAGTCTCCCTTTCCTAAGGTGCTTGTGGTAGATTCCACTCCTGGGTAACTTGTAACACACAGCTGAACTGAGCCAGTGTGGTGCTGGCTGTGGAAGGCCCAGCTGAGGATTGTTGCCAACAGCATAAAAGGAGAACTGGAGATGGCGTGCTGTAGATTTTCTGTGATATAAACTTGGCTGTTCTCATTGTCAGAGGAGGAGCTAGAGTCCTCACTGTCCCTGAGAATGGCTGCAGTTCTCTTTTGGGGAGCTCTGGTCCTTTGAGTGTCACTTCCTGGCTCCAATGCAGATCCTTCAGCCTGCTAGCACAGATCCTTCATCCTGCTGGTGCAGACTTTCTAGCTCCCACTATTGACCTTTGGGCCTTCCCAGTGCAGTGCATGGTACAGATCTGCATGAGACATTGTTGTAGGGTCTAGGTCTTCAGCTGGACTTGTGCAGGGCATTGCTGTGGGATCCAGGCTCTTGGCTGGATTCTTCAAGTCTCTTGCTTGGACAGATCTTTGCATTTTTCTGCATTTGACTCTTTAGGTGACTATTATAAAATAATCTTATAAATCGTGTCTTGCACTGTATTTATTCCCTTGCAAAGCCTGACTATAATAGTGATTATCTCCAGGGGGCTAGGCATGAGAAGAAAGCTGTCTGTGCCAGGGACTAGGCAGGAGACTGGCATCCTTTCATACAATAAGGTCTCCTTGAGGGCCTTTGGTAAATGCTGTGGGATTGGATTGGGTGTTTCCTGCTTAAGAACATGTTTGGTCCCCCACTACCTATTGACCTAAGGCTGAATTCTCTGCCTGCTGTATGAACTGGTCTTACCTTAAAGATTCAGTTGAGTAATTAATATTTTGTTGATAACCAGAGCTAGCTAGATGACAGAAACTAGGGAAACCACAAGAGTTGTCCCTTACCCTGCATGATTTTAAACAGCAGTTACTTTTTTTCTTACCTGATACTTGGTCTCCTTCCACCCTGGTTCCAGCAAACATATTCAGCACTCATGCCCCAGAGGGAAAGTTCTCTCCTAGGATTCCTGTTTTTTTCTCCAGCCTTTCCAGCCCTCCAGGTTTTAGGTCAGATTTTCTTTTCTTTTCTCTTTCTTTCTTTCTTTCTTTTTTTGAGACAGGGACTTTGCTATGCAGTTCAGGCTGGCCTTGTGCTCACTTTTGTAGCCCTCTGGCTGGTCTTGAACTTCTAGTGATCCTCATTTCTCAGCCTCCTGAGTGCTGGGATTCTAGGCTTGCACCACCACGCTCCGGGAGTTTCAGGGCCAGCAGGGCATCCGGGTCAGGGATCAAACTCAGGACCTTGCGCTTTGCCAGGTAGGTGCTTCTGCTTCTGCACTATCTCCCCAGTCCCTCCCTTTCTTTTTTAAGGCACTCTCTGATTATCTTGGCTCAGATCAATTTTTTTGATCTGTTTTTTCACTACTTTGTCTGTAGCTTTTAATTCTGTATTACTATATTCACATAAAATACCCCTGTTTTATTGGGTGCCGTGGTGGTTTGCTGTCTGGGTATGCAAACCACCCCCCTACCCCCACACACTCTACTAAAGGTTCCTGGTGAGCTGGGCACTGTGCCTTTTGTGCATTTTGCAAGCTGTGTATGTATAGAAGACTGTTAGGAAATAAGGAACCTGAGACACAGAGGCAAACCATCATAGAGGAGAGGGAATGTGATTCCTAGCAGGATTTCTATGTTTTAGAGCAGATGAGGGGCTAGGGACAGAGGCTGGGGACAATCCAGTAGTTTTAGGACTGTGGGAACAGATATCTGAGAGAAAGTGAAAGTGCAGACAGGCTGTTTTCTTTTTTGAGGCAGGGTCTCACTGTGTAGTTCAGGAAGGCCTTAGACTCACTGTGTATCCCAGGCTGGCCTTGAACTAGTGATGAACCTCTTATCTCAGCCTCTTGAGTGCTGGGATTATAGGTTTGTGCCCCCACACATGCAGGGATAGATAGACTTGTGCTTTAGAAATTCATTCTGCTATGCGTTATGCTAGAAATTGGCAGGGATTCACATGACAAATGGGTCCATCACTGTATGGTGATTAGAATTCCTGGGGAGTGGTGGTAAGGCCCAGTACTCCTGATCTATTGTGTTGAATCACTCCAAAAGGAGGAGTGAAATGTGCCCACTACAGGGAAGCTGATCGCTTCAGTGAATGGACAGTTAGGAACAACAGTGAACAGACCTGTCAGTTTGAGACTCAGTTTATGGGTATTGCTGACGTTTGATTTTTCTGGGAAACTTAGGAATTTTCTTTTTTTTCTGGAGACAGGGTCTCACTGTGTAGTTCAGGCTGGTCTTGAACTTGAAGCAGCCTTCTAGCATCAGCCTCCTGAGGACTGGAATTATAAGCATGCTCCACCATGCCTGCCAGAGTTGAGTATATGAATGCGTTCTTCAAATATAAACATCTTTACTTTGTCACTGATGGGGCTTATGAGCTTATGCGGCACTTTTTCTTTGAATAATAGACTCTTGAACAGAATTAAAGACAGTATCCTATACTTGTTTTGCAGAACTGGGGATTGAACTCAGGCCCTTGTGCCTGCCAGGCAAGCACTTATTCTACTGAGCTATCTCCCTGGCCCCCTATACTTGTGATTGAGAGAATTTTAAGTGTCACGCTGACCCTTCCTCATCCTCCTTTGATTTCTCAGATCCACCTAGGACTGTGGATAATGTTGGTAATCTCTGTGGGCTGGGGCCACTTTCTACCAGCTACACTCATTGGCTTCTAGGTTAAATTTAGGGGCCCATCTAAATGTACTGGAATGCTAGGCAAAAATTTTTTGTGGCTGCAAAACCTATTTAATTGAAACTGTAACTTGTATGAAAATAAAACCAGGTTTAATTTTCTTCCCACAAACTCTAAGACCTCTTAGATCTTTTATTTTGGAGTTTTTTGAGTTGGCGTCCCCACTACTGTTGTGATAAGAGAATACACTAGTGGGTGATCTCTCAGATAACTGAGCCCTTGAAAAAGGCTGCTGCTTTTGCAAAGTAGTAAGTGTAGGAGCCAGGCCATCTGTCTTAGGTTTGTACCCTCTTCCCATTCTGTTCTCATGTAGCATGTCCTGTGGCTTTGGTGTGCCTAAAAAGATGAAGATTTAAATTTGTCCAGATGTTGCAGCAGTTTACAAAGTTCAGTTCCTGTTGGTGGAAATGATAATAGACACTCAGTAACAGGAACACTAGATAATGAATGCATTTTTTCTAAGGATCTGAGGAAGAAAATAGGCAACTCACTTTATGTGTGCAGGTCTTAGTGTCAGCTAGGAATGAAGCAGCTCTGAAGTGTAGAGAAATCAACTGCCCAAATGTTGTACTTTAGAGAAGTACTTTGAAGTTGTATTTTGTTTGAAATAGGGGTTTCTTCTTTTGAGAAGGCCTTAGTAATAGGAGAGTGGGTCCTTTAAAGCTCATAGCTGGCCTCTTTTTCTACATCTTTCCATGCTCTCCTGTATTTACAGCTGCGTTTCCTCTAGGGATCATTCATCTGTTTCAAAAAGGAGAGAGAAAGGGGAAGGAAAAAAAAGTAGTTTTCTAGAAATGAGGACTACATTTGCCTTTCAGGAGGGCGAGTTGTAAAGGGTTGTTGTTTGGTGAAGAAGAAGTTTGGTTGTAGTGTTGTCACATTGCAACTAGCACAAACCCACTCCCCTCCATCCAGAGGTTTCTGTGGCTGATATGAAGGAGGTTGGGCACATGTCCCTGCTTGTGACCTCTGTCATGCAGCACTGAGCTGGCTTTTCAGGTCCAGAGTAAAGGCAGTTATGCTGGCAGGCGGCTGTCTTGCCCTGTATACCCTCAGATGATATTAGCCAGCCTTTGCCAAACATCTTTTCCTTTAAACTTGTTTGTAGTGTGGGGGATTAAACTACATGACAGGGTCTCTTATGTGCTGGGCAAATGCTCCACCACTGAGCCCCACCCCCAGGCCTTACAGTTAGCCTTTGGGGCCTGCTCTGGAGTGTGCAGGCAGAGGCAGCACCAAGGGCCATTGGCACAGCAAGGATTCCTGACCAATAGGATGTTCTCATCACACCTTTGCTTCAAAGTCTCAGAGCTGATGGTCCCCAGATAGGAAAATGGTTAAATGGTTCTAACACTGGTACCTCTTAGCCTCTTTCTGAAGCTTTAATCAGTTGGCACTCTGCTTTGTTAGGAGCAGAGGAGGACTACTGCTCTGGCAGTTGAATCTAATCTTCTATTAGATTCCATAGGGTGTTGTGCTCAAAAAGGTAAAGAATGCCTTCTTCCCCTCTGCATACTCTGACCTAAAGTGGGTGGCAGCTGGTGGCTGTGTGCACAGCACAGCAAGTGCTGCTGAAGGCCCTGAGGCCTTGCCAGGCCAGGATTTTGACCCTTGCCAGATGACCTGTCCTCCAGGGGCAGGCCAGGAGAGGGGCCAGCAACTTCTCTGGAGGGAAGCTTCTTATACATAGGTTAGTGTGATCAGGCAGAGGAGGGGGTGGACTCCTGGGGAGCCAGGTAGGCAGATCCTAAGTGAACCTGTCTGATTTGGCACACCTCAGGTTTCTGCACTGGCCTATAGTTTGCCTCAAAGCAAAGGCAGTCCCTTCATTTCCAAGGGGGCGACTCACTTCCTCTGATGCTGTAACATATGCAGTTTACCTCAGGTACTGCCCTCTGTGCTTCTGCCTCTTTTCTAGAAGAGGAAGGTAGGCACTCCTTTTGTCCTGAGTGCTCCACTGCTGCTCTGGAGTTCCTAGAGCTCAGTTCCGCTGACTTCTTTATCTTGTAGGAGCCTGAGGGAACTATTCCTTGGGCCCTGAGAAATAGACCTGACTCGTTAATAGCAGTCAAAAAAAAAAAAAAAAGCAGTCTTGGGGCTGCCACTGTGTCCTGGATGGCCCAGCCAGCAGTCAGATTCTAACTTGGGAATAACTGAGGGAATGTTATGAGTAGAGGAGAACTGGCTGCTGTTCTGGCTGTTCACAAGCCTGTGTCCCCCAGGATAGTGATGAACCCTAGAGGTCAGAGTTTCTTTCCTCTTAAAGTGGGTAGCTTGGACTTTGCAAGACAACCCCCCTGTTCCTTTGGGCAGTAAGAATTAGGATTCCATGAAAAACTAGGAGTCTGCTCCCACTGAAGGTGATCAGATGCAGCAAAGGTTGGAACAATTCCCAGTTGTCTTTGTTTCTAGCTTTTGGCATATGCTATTATTATTTCTTAGGATTTTCCTGCTTCCCATTTTCTTGCTCACCTCTTTCTTCTCTGTGTGGCTAACACCTTCCTAAAGCCAGAGCCAGTTTAGGCTGTTGCATGCTCCCATACTGGTGTGAGTGTCCCTCTTTGATGCCACCACATGCCCTGTGTTACTATTTATTTCCTTGTTTGTCCTGACCTTTCCATGGACTTCTTGAAGGCAGAGTGTCTGCTGTCACCACTGTTTCTCTAGTTGCTGGTAGTGTCATAAATGTTGAATGAGCGACGCTTTCTGGGCCAGCGTGTTGCAGTGCACTCTGGGAGCTGTGTCAGTCCTCCAGTCCCAGCTTCTTGTCCCACCCAGGCCTTCTGAACGGTGCTGAGCATGGCTGTGAGGCACACCTCACTTGGTCAAGCATTGGATGATGTTTCCATCCTTCCCTTGAGGACTCTTGTAGATGGGCTTGGGCCTCAGCTTTGACCTGCCTCTCCCTCTCCAGCCCTGAAGGAGTGGCCTGGCCTGTGCAGATTGTGGTCCCTGCCAGCTGCCTGGGGCTGGGCCATCTGCTACTTGTGATGAAAGACCAGGGCAGGGGAGGGGATGGGTGAAGCAGCAGCCTCATCTCCTCCAGGGCACTGATTGCAGCCCCTCCCCTTCCTCCAGTGCCCCTCCCATGTTGCCCAGGTCTTGGTTTTGTTCTAGCTGCTGCCTCCCACCACTTTGCTAGGGAGCTCACGCTGTGTTTTTGTTTGTTTTGTGTGTGTGCTGTGTCCTTTTGCCCATGCCAGCAAGAATCTTATATATTAGAAGACCGCCACAGGAGCAGGGGAAAAAACCCTTCGAAAAGAAACTTTGGACCTCTCTTGACCTCTGTTCATATGCAAATAGCCTCTTCCCGTCAGAGCCAGAGTTTGGACCTTTGGGTTCATCAGAGCTGTTCTCTGTCCCTCCTGGGGGAAATTCTTGAACGGCGGGAGTAGGCTGAACCACTCACTTGAAAAGAGCTATAATTTAGTTTTTGCATCTTTCCTATCTCTTTGGCCTTGTGTGGATGTAGGAAAGCTGCAAAGGGAGAGTAACCTGTCTCCCACACTTGTAGTAACTTTGGGTTGGAGGCACACGTGCGCACGTGCGTGTGTGTATTGTGCAAGGAGGTAGGATTAGGGAGAGTATGGATTTAGTACTTGATCAAGCCTGACAGAATGCAGGTAGGTGACAGGTCAGTGTGGAGGATGTTCATGTTTTCAAGTGGAGGCCTGGGCTTGCTGGTGTCTGCAGAACCTACCTTCTCCCCTCGCCATCATTCTTTGAATGTTGTTTTTGAGTCAGATCTTACTGTGTAGTCCAGGCTGCCCTTGAACCCCCAGCAATCTTTCTGCCTCAGTGCTGGGATTACAGGAATGCACCATCATTCTGGCTTCCTGGGTACCTTTTAATCTGAACTCTTGACTTCTCTCCGTTCAGGTTGGTTTCCAAAGTGTACGAATTTCTGTCCTTCAGAGAGTGGGGTGTGCATACATACAAAACTGAATCTTTACCTCTGTTCTGTGGTTCATTGTAAATAGATAAGATCAAACTTAACATTTGTAAAATAAGAACTCTTACATTCTCTTTCCTTTTATTTTATTTGGAGGAAATGGACTCAAAGTGCTATGGCATGTCTGGACCCATGGCCAGTGGCAGAGCTCCTGTGTCTGAGAGAATGTAAGGCAGAGTTAGGATGAGAAGGGGATCAAAGTGTTGGTTTGGGGACCTGGTTGTAGGACGGAAGGGTTGTCAATGATGTGAAGGCATTTCAGAGTAGGAGGTTGAGCTGACATTTCTGTAACCTAGCCAGACATAGGCCAGGGTTCTCAGCTGTGGCACTGTTGATATTTTAGACCAAGTAATTTATTTGGAGGGCTGTCCTGTGCATGATACAATCTTTAGCACCATCCCTGGTTGTACTCATTAGATACCAGGAGTACTCTTAGCACCCACGTTCCCATTATGGCCATCCAGATTACCTTCAGGCTTTGCTATAAGGGGAAACCAAATCAACATGCATGGGATGGATGCATTGCCAGTTTCATAGCATGGAATGTAGTAGAGTGCCAGGCTAGTTATTTTTTTCTTTTTAAAAATTTACTTGTCTATTTATAATAAAATAAATCATTTTATGCATATTTTGTGCATAGGGTCTTGCTACATACCTCAGACTCATAGTAATCTTCCTATCTCAGCCTTCCCAGCACTGGGATTGTAAGTGTGCACCACCATGCCCAGTTTTGGGGCTGGCACAGTGTGCCCAGATTTCTGGGGCTGGCACAACATGTGGTACCAGGGAATGAATTCGGGTCCTTGCGTTGCCAGGCAGGTGCTTAGACCCCTGAGCTATCTCCCCAGTCCCCAGGCTAGTTAGTTCGGAAGCCTATGGTACTGGCCTAGGGTATTTGATGAGGAGGGAGTTTTACTGTCCTGGATCGGGCTTACATGGCTAAAAGTTACTTAACTCTCATATCTTTTAAGTTATTCTTACATGTTCCTGCTTGAAGAACATTCCTCCATTCTGAAAACAAAACAAAACAAAACAACCTGAATTTGGAGAGGGCAGTCAGGTACATTAACAAACAAACATATTACTTGAAGGGAAGGGGGCCTGTTGTAGGTCAGAGTTTTGCAAGGGAATAGTACAATACAGGTCACATTTTATAAGATTATTTTATAATGAATCACTCAAAGAAACATATACAAAGAGGGCAGGAAATTTGTTCACACACTAAAGACCAAAGACTCCAGTTGAGGGCCTGGATCCCACAATAATGTCTTGTGTGAGTGCAGTTAAAGATCTAGAGCCTATAACAATGCATCCCACAAATCCACCTGGAGGCCTAGAGCCCATGACAATGTGTCATGCAGGCCTATTTCATGGATCTGTTCTGGGAAGGTCCAAAGGTGAGTGGTGGACGCTAGAAAGTCTGTGCCAGCAGGATGAAGGATCTGTGCTAGCAGGCTGAGGGATCTGAACTGGAGCCTGGAAGCAGTGCTCAAGGTTAGAACCAGAGCTCCCCTGAAAAGTAACACAGCCATCCTCAGCGACAGTGAGGATCTGAGTGTGAGGACAGCTGAGGACATCAGGAAAGCAACTAGACAAGCTTCTCCAGGCGACTAAGCAGTGCACCATCTTCCCTCCAGAGCCAGGAAGCACTGCTCAAAGTAAGCACCCCAAAATGAACCGCAGCCATCCTCAGTGACAGGGAGGTAATGAGGTCTTGAGCTCCTCCTCTTCCACAAATAGTCAAGTTCATTAGGAAAGCCAACATGCCAAAATCCTCCAGCAGAGCAGCCCAAGGAAACCAGCAGCTTCTGACAGTTCCCCGTAGCTTTCAGGCAACTTCCCTAACAGCCTCAACCAGCTCTTCTCCAATTCTGTCTCTTTAACTGCTGGCAACAATCCTCAGGTGGGCCTCCCACCCCCAGCACCACAATGGTTCAGTCTAACAAGTGGACCACCAGTTGGCATCTACCGTAGGCCCTATTCACACCAGATACTATAGTCTCCTTCATTCCTTATTTTTCATTTTCAACTGGATTTTGTTCCAGTTGAAACAAAATTTCAACTGAACATGAAAATGTTCAGTTGGGATGAATTTTTGTAGACCTTTCCTGTCTCTTTTCCAGTGTTAGGCATCCCTGTTATATGATTGCATAAGATTGTAGCCTATAATGTTCTGTGGACATAGGTAAACACTTGATCCCTCTCCCGAGGATCCTGTACTTGCAGATGTTCTTAGGGCCACAGACTCCCCCACTTTGTGCTCACCAGTAAGCCTCCTTAAAAATATTTCATGACACAAAAAGAGTGAGTAACAGACCTTCCTCCATTGGCTCCTATAGTTCAGGCTGGTGTTGATCTCACTGTGTAGCTGAGGCTTGCCTGGAGTTCATGACAGTCTCCTTCCTTCAGTCTCTGAAGAGCTGGGATTACAGGCGTGTGCCACCACACCCTGCTTCCTTGTGTTTTCTTGTGCTTCTTCTTGAGGTTTGATGACTGTCTTGGATATGGCTTTATAGTTATCATCAAATTTTGAAAACCGTTTGCTATGTTTTTCCTCAAAAGTATTTCTGTTTCTCTGCATTCCATTTGTTAGGCCATTCAATATTGTCCCACAGTTTATTGTTTCAGTATTTTTCTCCATGTGTATCATTTTCTATGCTATATTTTCTTCCTTTTCCTTCTCCTACTCTTCTTCTTTTCTTTTTTCTTGCTTCTTCTTTCTTCTCCTTCTGACACAGGGCCTCACTATGCAGTTCAGCCTGGCCTTAACTCACTTTGTAGCCCAGGGTGACTTCTAACTGGCATCAGTCCTCCTGCCTCAGCCTCTCAAGTGCTGGTATTATAGGCGTGTGTCACCACGCCCAGTTCTTTATGCTATATTTTCATGTTCATTAGTTGTTTCTTTTTCATTGTCTAATCTGCTATCAATCTCAACTCGTATACTTTGCATTTTATATATTTTTTTTCTTTCTAGAAGTTTAGTTTGAATTTTTATGTCTCCTGTTTGTGCTTGTGTCTTCCTCTTCTGATGCAGATGGAGTGTATTTGCAGCAGATTGTAATATTTGTATCTACTAGTTCTATCATTTATGGAGTTTCTTGGTCTGTTCCTGTTGTTTGATTGTTCTAATTGTGGGTGTTGTTTCTCTGCGTACTTGTTAATGTTTGACAGGAAGGCAACACGGTTTTACCTTGCTACATGTGAAAACATTTTGTTTTTCTCTAAACATGTACTTCAGGCTTTATTCTCGAGGAGCAGTTCATTTACTTGGAAACAGTTTGATCTTTTCAAGGCTTGTTTTTATGCTGTTTGGGGCCCATCCAGGACTTTGGACTGTACTTAAGATGCTTTCACTATAAGGCAAAGCGTTTGCCACTTTGGGTGGTGGGAACATAGGCTGTTTTGGCTCTGAGTGAGCTCTTGGGCTATGCTACTCCATCCTTGCTAGTTTCTTCATGGGCATAAACACAGCAATACTCAGATCAAAACTCAGAAGGATATATGGATCTTTCTCTTCTCTCTCCTCTCTCTCCTCTCACTCCCGTTCTTGTTCCCTCCCCCTCCCCCTCCCTCTTCCTCCCTTGTTTTGTTTTTGACACAAGATCTTGCTCACTTGCTCTGTAATCCAGGTTGGCCTTGAACTCACTATGTAGCCCAGGCTGGCCTCCAACACACAGTGATCCTTCTGCTTCAGGCTTTCAAGTGCTGGGATTACAGGTGTGTGCCATTATGCCCACGAGTGGAGCCTTTTTTCTTTAAAGCACCTGTCTCTCAGTTACTCTTTCTTCCTAATATCTCAGTTATTTTGCCCTATAAATTCTGGCTGCCTTGGTCTCTCAGCTTCCCAGAGCAACATAAGAAGATTGCTGAATTCTCAGGTCTCCCCTCCCTGTCCTGTGGCCTGGGGAGTTAAGTTTAAATTTTTAGGAAATGTAGCACTCTGTGTTTCCCCTCTTGTCAGGGATCCTTGCCTTGTGTTGCCTGTTGTCCAGTGTCTAGAAACCATTATATGTACTGTTTGGTTTGGTTTTCTTTTTTTTGGTGGAACTGGGCATTGAACTCAGGCCCTTACGCTTGCCAGTGGTCTGTTTTTCTGATTATTTAAGGAAGAGTAAATCTACTCCCTGATTCTGCATCCTGACTGCAGGTCAGAGTGCCTTAGACACAACCTCACATCAGTTTTTAACCTTATGGCGGTTTGCTCCTGTTTTAACTTGTCAAACATGGATCCATTTAGACAGAGAATTCAACCAGGTTCAGATTATGTCTGTTCACCATGTCTCTAATATACCAAAAGAATGGTATAGCTCCATTGTAAGTGTGGCATAATTTATAATTTTGCTTGTGTCTGTGCTGTACTTTTTAACCTAAAGACTGTGTGTGTGCGCTGTCAGTGCCAATTTGGTGTAAGAGCCTTCTTCCTCTACTGTGTGATCATGCACCTATTAAACCAGGCAATCAACTGAACCAACTCATCACAATGGATGAGTGAACAGCAGGTGCTTGGCTATCTGCCTGTCCATGAGTCAGGTCCAGTCAGCCCTATGGAGGGCAGGAGTGATCATTAAGTCTATGTGGTAGGTCCCTTGGTCTCACCTGGCCTTACTCTGTGCCAGGTGCTATATTGAACTTTTCACAAGTGTGAATCCTTCACTCTTCAATTTCTTTTTTATCCTCTTTCTTTCTTTCTTTTCTTTCTTTCTTTCTTTCTTTCTTTCTTTCTTTCTTTTTTTTTTTTT
>NDGM011100903.1:0-15754 GCA_002564305.1 Octomys mimax | reverse complement strand
AAAAAAAAAAAAACCTTTTTTTTTTTTTTAAAGGAGTCTCATTATGTTGCTCATGCTCAGCCTCATCTTTATTAAGACATCTAACTCTATGTGTTTAAGATATTTCGCTTTTCTTCTCTCCATCCCTTTCTTTTAAAATTTCTTGCTTGTATTCTACTCTGTCTTTCTGTGATTCAACTCTTGCTTATCCTCTGGTTAGGAGGATAAGGCACCAGCAATCCAGCTGGCCATCCCGGGCTGGTGAAGATGTGACCTCTGTGTGCATAGGTAGTACCCACACCATCCCACACCTTCCACACACAGCACTAGGGTCGTGGGCCTGAGCATCTGTCTCTCTTTCTTGTCTCTGCAGTCTTCATCAGCAGGATCCATAACAGCCCTGTACATTATATTCCCAGCACCTAAGACATGCTCACACTCAATAAATTTATTTTGAGTTGAATTGTTGTCAGAGGTAAAGAAAGCCAAACAACTTTTGTATGTATGTTTTTAAAAAAATACCTCTGTAGAACAATTAGGGAAGATATAAAAAGACAAAAACTATATTTTCTTCTTATGGATATGGGTCTGTCAGAAGCAGGATCTAGTCAAGCATATGTATGAGATACTCCCACTTAACTTATAAAACATACATGAGAACCTCTGGTCACTTTAGGATAGACCCTGATTGAAAGATTTAAACTTAGAAATAGATCCTAGCTCCTTCAGTCAAACTGATAGGGAGCAAGGCAGAAAACCCAGGATCATGGATGCGGCATTTTAAAGCAGGTATACTGGGGTGTCACTCGTGCCGGATATAAGTGGGAACGTGGATTCACCTGCATCAAGAACTAGATCCAAGCAGCCAAAGACAGATTCATTAGAGCACTACATAAATTATCAATATTTAATTGTAGCTGGGGAATCTATTATCTGAGCAGATCTTACTTGAAAGCAGTACTTCATACATGATTTTAAATATTAGAAAAGCAAAATCTAAGAGTTCAGAGTATTTGAATTCCAAATGAAAGAAGGAAAGAAGGTTGTATCTTGTCTTGCTTTGTTTGTCTTTCTTTATGAAAATTCTTTGCTAAAATTTACCATCTGAAGCTTTTCTTATTAATGTATTTGGTAGAGTCTCTACACAGCACAGACTTACAGTGATCCTCGTTTTCAGCCTTCCTCACTCAGGGATTACAAGCATGTGCTACCACACCTGGACCCAGTGGCTGGCTCAGCATGCCCTGGGTGGGGCCGGCACACCATGTGTTTTTGGGATCAAACCCCAGTCCCTGTGCTTGCCTAAGCAGGTGCTTAGTCTGCTGAGCTATCTCACAGGCCCTCTGTTGGGAGTTTTTGACATTCCACTCACACATACAGGACTTCAAATGTAGCCATGAAGTTAGAGGAAACAAAATAAAATATCTCCTCCAAGTATGCTCTGATATTATGCGTATCAATGCAGATGCCAAAGCATGACAGACTGTCTTCCATGTATAATAAGCAGAATCTTGAGATGCATCAGAAAGCCAACAGATTTGCATTCCCTGAATGAGGCAGTGTCCTGCTTACAGCATACATAACAAATGGTTTTCTCTGCTCTCACCACAGGAGATGATATTTAAATGTGATCTGTTGTGCATTAGTTCTACCTTAAGCTTGAAAGCTCAAGGCTACTAATTAGGCCTTTCTCCATGCATCTACACACTGCTGTTCTGGGGTTGGTAAGAGATTACATGACACCATCAACCACCTAAATGGGGAAAGGTGGATGTATCACATTCCTCTTAAGGAATAAGGCTTTGATTTTAGAGTTTGAGTGCTTGGCTAGATAGCTTTTCTTTTTGCTTAATAGCAGATTGATTTGTAAAAACCAACTCATGCAAAATTTGATTCCTTGGATTCTACTTTTTGTAACATTCTGTCCTCCTTGAAAACAAGGGAGCACAAAGAATTATATAAATAAGAATGTTTGTATGCATATCTTTCCTGTTAGCAAAATAAAAATTGGGTGAAATGAAATATATTTTAACCATAGGAGAAGCTGGAAACATCGATCAAAATCTGATATTTCTTTAAGCCAGAACAATGATAGACACATAATTTGAAGTTTTCAATTGGTATGTGGATGGCTCCCTGCTATGGCTCTTTTCCCATTTAGAGCCCACTTACATATCAGTACTTGTGAAAGAGCAGCTCTGGAGCTAGGCAATAAAACAAAACCTTTTCCCTTTGTCATTCAGCAACTGTTCTTTTTCCAAGAAGCTTATTGATCCAAACAACTACAAAATGGTGTTTTTATCTTGTGTTAGCATTAAAAATCATAGAACGAAAGCTTTGAAAATAAAGACAAGGGATGAAATGTACCGGAACACACTTTATCCACAGCAAATAGTCTCTAAGACATGTAGTTGTACTATTTCCATGGTCACCTTTGTTTGTAACAGGTATTCTGCTTCCCAGCACACAAAGGAACTGTTGGCTCATAGAGCAGAAAGCACCTGCCTGGAAAGCACAACGTCCCGAGTTCAATCTCTGGTACTGCAAAAAAAACAAAAACAAAAACAAAATACCCCACAATAGTCCAAGTTCCACCTATGCAAAGAAGAAGTGAGAAAGGTCTATATTAAACCTACAGCAAACATAATAAAAATGTAATTTACACTATAAATTGACATTGAAAATGAAATAATATAAAAGATCAATGAAACCAAAAGCTTGTTCTCTCTAAAGATAAAAAAAAATTGATACACCTCTGGGCTAACTAAGACTAGACAAAGGACAAAAACTATCAATATGAGAAATCAAAGAAGAATCATCATAATTGATCCATGAACATTGAAAGGTAACAATGGACACTATGGATAGCTCTATGTCACCGAATCTGGTAACTAAAGTGAAATCAATCAGTTCCTTGAAGAACAAGTTAGCAAAACTAACACAGGCAGAGATGGACAACCTGAATAGCCGTGTGCTGTATTTATTAATGAAGTTAAATCAATAATTGATAATCTTCCAAAAAAAAAGAACAAAGCCAAATCATTTGCACTGATAAGTCTATTAAACATTTATGGAAAACTTAATAGTGATTCTCCACAATCTTTCCTGAAAAGATAAGCAAAAAGAACTCTTCTTAACTCCTTCTGTGAAATCAGAAAAAGTTTAATACTAAAATCAGATTTAAAAAATGAGAAAGAATCCTCAAGATAATACTACCAAATCAAACAATAATAAATAAAAAGAATTAAAAATGTTAAGGAATGAATTTTTTTTCTAGGTATACAAGATGTTAAAGATTTAAATATAAAGACCAAGTGAATCAACTACATCTAGAAAAGAAGGAGAAAGTCATGTGATGATGTGAATTGATGCCAGAATAACATATGACAAAATCCACTATGTGGTCATGATAATTTTAAAAAACTCTTGCAAAACTAGAAATAGGGAAAACTTCTTCAGCTTGATAAAGAGCATCCAGAAAGACCTGTGAATAACTTCATTTTTATTAGAGAGAGATGAGATATTTTCCTTCCTTCTATTATTTATTATCAGACTAGAAGCTCTGACCAGTGAATATAACAAAATACAGAAGTAAAAGTTATGAAGATTGAAAATGAAATAAAACATAACTTTATTTGCTGGTGTCATAATTTAAATGTAGAAATACCCCTCTCCCAATCTCTTGGAATGAATGAGGCTAGCAAGATTACCTACAACACTTTCATCCAGGAGAAAGCTAGAAGCCAGGGGTTGTCCATGAATGAATCACAGTGACCAGGTCTTCTGTAGAGACCATGGTGAAGGTGGGCAATATGAAAACTGTGATGAGTTAATGTAAAACTAAAGGTAAAAAATAATAATACTAATTAATTACTCTGCTCAACTTTCTGTGACCCTGCTTCCTTGTAAGACAGCAAGGAGGCTTGGGGTACTGTTGATAAATTATCAATAGACTGAGAGTTCCCAGAACAGACCTACAAAATAAATCAAAGTAAAGGTCAGAGTGTTTCTAACTGTACAAAATAACTAAGGTATTGCTAACCAACTAAAAAGCATTGCTCTGGGAGTCAAGACTATGCATATGCAGATGTATGTTAAACGGGAACTAAACAATACTCACAGAAAAAAATATATGCTGAGTAATGGTCACACTGTCCCTAAAGGTACTATTCTGTGTTAAATGACAAATTTGTTTGCCAAAGAAGATGCAGTTTCTACCTTTAAAACCTCTATACCTCTAAGGTTTGTCTTCTCCTGTGTGAGTTTGGTCAAGTGGTCCTGAGTCCAGTAATAAAAGGCTCATAAATTTTCATATTGGATTCTGGTCTGGCTTCTATGTTGAGAACCCATAACATCTGGGGGCTTGTCTGGGATCCCATTAACTGGGATCAAATAGAAACCAATTTTTTCAGAGAACTGTAATTCGGGGAAACTCTTCAGCCCCAGACTCATACAGGTCTCTGAAAGTTTTTGAATTCTTTGTTGATTTGAACAATACAATACCAGCCATTTGGAACCTCTTGCCAGTAAGAGACTTTTTGTTCTGTTGGGGATTCCCTTGGTGAGTCATAGGAGGAGTTGTACACAACATAAATCTCCTGGACTCTGCTCCCCTCCACAACCGTGGGCCGAAGCATTGGATTTGTCTTTGGTTTTGTTTTGTCTTTGTTCATTGTCTGTTCGTTGTGTCCTTTGTAATTATGGGTCAGTCTGCTTCTGCTTCTTCATCGCCATTGCAATGTATTCTTGACCATTTCTAGGATTTCCAGTGACAAGCTGCTAACTACAGGGACCTTGTCTCTCCTGGGACTCTCCACACTTTGTGTGACTAGAGTGGCCCCACCTATCCATGGCCTCTGGGGGGTTCTTTTAACATCTCTCTTGCTTATCAGGTCCATAGGGTTATATTTGGAAAACCAGGACATCCTGATATCAAAGCAGGGATAGACTTATTACAGGACCCTACAAAGTGGCTAAAGATCTGTTGCTGTTCCTGGATGTCACACCAAAGCACTTCCAGCACAGTAGCTCTGGGTGCTGCTCTGGAAAAAAGATATTCAGACTTCTAAAAATCCACCTGTGTTGATCCATTAGCTGGAATCCCCAACTCCCTCTTTCTATCCTAAACTATCTTATTGCCCTTCTTACCCCACCCACTCCCTACTAGCCCTGACTCCTCTACTTCTCTGAATCTGGTGCACACTTGCAGTGGACTACCCTTCTCTCAGCCTCTTCTCTCAGCCTCCTCCCTCAGCCCCCCAAGCTCCTCCTTCCACCTCAGCTGCCCTGATTCTTTCCTTTCATGAACAATTGGGTGAAAGAGACTGACCCTTCATGATTTATGTTCCCTTTTCAACTAGTGATTTGTACAATTGGGGGGAAAAAAAAATCAGAATCCTTCTTTTTCTCCGAATCTGAAGGGACTTATTTCCCTTTTAGAGTCCATCTTTTTCACTCATCAGGCCACCTGAAACAATTTCCAGCAGTTTTTGCAGATCCTCTTCACGTCAGAAGAGGGAGAGAATTTGGGGGCTAGGCCTAAACTGGTCATGGGTTCAGACAGCCAGCCCACCTCTGATCCTGTTTTCCAGGAAGAATCTTTCCCTTTGACTCACCCCACCTGTGATCCCAACTCTCACAGAGGAAAGGAGGCTCTCAGATGGTATTGCCAGTTTCTCTTAAGGGCAATCAGGGCAGTGGCTAGAAAGTCTACCAATTAATCTAAAGTTACAGAGGTCAGTCAGGTACCAGATGAGTTTCTGGTGGAGTTCCTTGAGCTGCATATTGGATATATACACCGATAGATCCAGAGGCTCTTAGAACCACCATGCCTTAAATATTACTTTTGCATCTCAATTGGCCCCAGACATTAGAAAAAAGCATCAAAGATTAGGAGAATTTGAAGGAAAGTCATTAACAATTAGTGGAGATAGCTCAAAAGGTTTTTAACAACCAAGAAGATCCTCAAGAGTTAAACAAGAAAATAGCAAAAGTTTTGATTGTGACAGGAGAGAAAGACAATAAAAAAGAAGATGGCCAAAAGAAAGAGGGGGGAAAAAAACCCAAAACACTCCTAGATAAAAGCCAATGTGCCTATTGTAAGGCAAAAGGCCACTGGAAAAAGGATTGCCCTAAACTTAAGAAACAAAGGCTGGCCCAAGTTTTAGCCCAAGAGGAAGCAGATTGATGGGGCCAAGGCTCACAATCAGGTCCTCAGGAGCTCATGGTCACCTTAAATATTAGGGGCCAACCCAGTTCTTGGTTGATACCAGAGCCACTTACTCAGTTTTACAGGAGCCTATTGGCCCCCTATTTGACCAAAGGACAAAAATTCAAGTAGCTACAGGAAAAACTAAGCTATATCCATGGACCAAGGCCTGAGTGGGAAATTTGGGGTCCAAACAGATGACCCATTCATTCTTGGTTATGCCTGAATGTCTGTATCCCCTCATCGGTCATGACTTGCTCCATAAGTTATAAGCTCAGGTATCCTTTGGAGAAAATAATATACATGTCTCGTTTGGAAAAGAGTGCCCCTTGCCTCAGACCATTTTGTATACTTGTCCCTTGACCGAGGAACATTTGTTTTTGGTTGAAGAGGAGTCCCAAGAGAGTCCATCAGAGTTACTCTCCAAATGGATTTCTGAGATTTCTGGGATATGAGCTGAATATAAGCCCTTAACATTAGCTGTCCATCTGCTCCCCATTATAGTATCTCTCCTACCTGGGGCTTCCCCTGCTCAGGTCCACCAATAACCTTTGAGTCTACAGGCCTGACTGGGAATCAGCATCCACATTCAGTGGCTAAAAAAGGAAGGTATTCTTGTGCCCTGCAAATTGGCTTGGAACACATCCCTGTTGCCAGTCCAAAAACTAGGAACATCGGACTACAGACCAGTCCAAGACCTATGAGAAGTAAATCCTCAAGTGGAAACTATCCACCCCATGGTACCCAATCCCTACATTCTCCTGAGTCTGTTACCACCAAACTAGACTTTCTATACTGTGTTGGATTTAAAGGATGCTTTCTTTACACTTCCATTGGCTCTGGTAAGTCACCCTATTTTTGCCTTTGAATGGGTAGATCCTCAGTTTAAAAAAAAAAAAAAAACTAGACAATTGATCTGGACTAGTTTACCACAGGGCTACAAAAATTTTCTCTCACACTCTTTGATGAGGCTTTAAGCAGAGACTTAATCATAGGGGGGAACATCCTCAACCCAGGTGACTAGATGATACTACAACCAAGTATGTAGATAATATTTTACTGTCCACAGAGTCTCTTGAGTCATGCAAAGGGACCACAAAAGACCTATTCAAAGAATTAGACAAAATGGGTTACAGAATTTCTGCCAAAAAGGCTCAACTTTGCCAAACCCAGGTAACTTATCTGGGCTACAATTTATATGAAGGACAATGTACTCTATCCCTTAAAGGGATTGAAGGAATCCTTGAGATCCCTGTTCCCACCAGTAAGTACCAAGTTAGGGAATTTCTGAGACTCCTTGGATATTGATGCTTATGGATTTTAGGGTTTGCTGAGCTGGCCCAACCTTTATATGCTAGCACTGGGTCGGGGTGGAGGGGGCGGGAATCGAAAGAGAGAATTATTTTGGACTGATAAAACACAAGAGACATATGAGGCTTTAAAACAGTCCCTTGTCTCGGCCCCTGCACTGGCACTGCCAGGCCTAAGCCATTCTAGCTTCATGTCTATGAAAACACAGGCACTTCCAAGGGGGTCCTCACACAATGTTTGGGACCTTAGAAGAGGCCTATAGCATATCAATCTAAAAGAATAGACCCCACCATGGCTGGATAGCCAAGTTGTCTGAGAGCTATAGTGGCTACTGCCATGCTGGCCAAGAAGGCCACTAAGCTCACTTTTAGACAAGAGCTCCAAATAGTGGCCTCTCATGTGGTGGAAAGCCTCCTCAAAAGTCCTCCTGATAGATGGCTTTCAAATGCCTACATAGTCCAATATCAGGACTAGCTGTTGGACCCAGCCCATGTTAAGTTCTTGTCTACTATAACCCTAAATCCAGCTGCCCTCCTGCCTGATGATGACCCAAAGCTGCCAGTCTGTGACTGCACTGAGATGCTAAACATCCATTCGAGTCTGGGAGAGGACCTCACTGATGTCCCCTTGGATAACTCAGATGTCACCCTCAACATGGATTGGAGCAGCTTTATTCAGGATGGCATATGGTATGCTGGAGCAGCAGTGATATGGGCCCAACCTCTGCCACAAGGAATGTCAGCTCAATGAGTGGAGTTAATTGCATTGACTCAAGCTCTTCAATGGAGACAAGACAAAAAGGTCAATATCTACACAGATAGTAGATATGCTTTCACCACTCTACATGTACACAGTGCCATTGATCAGGAACATGGCTTATTAATCACAGGTGGACACAGGATCCAAAATGCACAAAAAATACTGGACTTATTGGCAGCTATTTGGTTACCAAAAAAGGTGACAATGATACATTATAAAGGACACCAAAAAGATAACTCTCCAGTAGCCAAAGGAAATTCCTTAGTTGGCATGACTTCTAGGGAGGTGGCCCTAAAACCAGTGGGGACACCACCTGCCCAGCTCTCCATAGTACCTTCAAGAGTACTTGATAAACCTTGCTATTCATATTCTGATTTACAGCTATCCAAAAGTTTAAAGACAACCTTGCTACATGATAATTGGCACAAACTGCCAGATGGATGTATTCTCCTCCAAAAGGCATTTGGTTGCCAGCTTGTTCAACAGATCCATCGGGGACCCCATCTGGGAGAAAATAAACTGGCTGAGCTACTGAGGAGGTCCTACTTCATACCCAAATTAAATCAGCTAACAAAAGAGGTGAGCTGACGCTGCCTTCAATGTGCTCAGGCAAATCCGAGAAGCGTTACTCCTGAGCAAGGATGAGTCAGGGGTATGTCACCTGGGGAACACTGGGAAATTAACTTTACAGAAATGGGTCCAGGGAGAAGCGGATATTGCAACCTCCTTGTTCTGGTAGACACTTTTACCTGACGGTGTGAGGCATTTGCCACTCAAACTGAATCTGTTCTAATAGTTGCAAGAAAGTTATTAACAGTGATCATCCCCTAGTTTGGCTTGCCCCTAACTATGGGGACCAATAATAGTCTGGCTTTCACAGCCCAAGTAACCAAAAATTTGTCCCAATCCTTAAAAATAAACTAAAAACTTCATTGTGCTTACAGACCCCAGAGTTCAGGACAGGTTAAAAAAAAAAAAAAACAAAAAAAAAAAACCTTAAAGCAAACTATTGCAAAATTAGGGATTGAAACTGGCAAAAACTGGGTGAGTCTCCTGCCTTTTGCCCTACTCAGGGCCTGTTGTACCCCCTATATACAAAGTATAACCCCATTTAAATCTATGTATAGAAGAGCTCCCCCATTGATTCCTAAACTGGGGGGTGAAATCCTCACATCCCCTACTACCCAAGAGCTTATTAAGTCTCTACAGGCTCTGCAGTCTACTCTGCAGGCTACTCACTCTTCTGTCATCATCACCCACAACCCAAAGAAACAAACACCCCTTTGACAACTGAACCTGGTTCCCTGGTGTGGATGAAGAAATGAGATCCATCCACTCTAGAACTCTGCTGGGTTAGACCATACCCCGTCATCCTGAGCACTCCCACTGCAGTCAAGGTTACAGGAAAAAGACATTAGATGCACCATTCTCACATCAAGTCTACCTTGGATGATGGACAGTCAAATAAGTGGACTTTACAAAAGACTGTTGATTCCTTAAAAGTTAAGCTAATAAGATGTGGTTCTACTGGCTCTTGATAGGGTTAGCTGAGGCCCGACATTCCCCCACCACTTATATGTGGTAGGTGACTCGAAATCTAGATGGAGCAGAATTAGCAAAAAAATACTACTATTCAGTCCCCCAAGATCTTTGTCTCATTGTATATTCTCTTCAGATGCAAGGAAAATAAGATAAAGTGGGCCCCAATGAGAGAAACCTGTCGAGGACATCCTCCGTTCTATCTGTATCCTAGCACAAATGGCTACTATGCTTGTGGAGATGCCACAGAAGATGGAGGGGTCTTTTGCTGGGGATGTGAGACTATTGCCCCTTGGATAGACTGAGACCCCTTACTGAGTGTAACTAGGGTTCCCACAACCAAGCAGCTAAAAATAAAGGTCAAGTAAGCCACTAATAGATCATGGCTTAAAGGTAACAATTGGGGCCTTAGAACTTATGTCACAGGACACGATCCTGGATAACCTTTACTATACAAAATAGTCTAGACCCTAGAAATGTGCCCTTACATCAGGCCACCAAATGGCCTTGCTTTGCCTCCACAAGCTTTCTCCCTTAAGACCACAAAGCCTGCCAGCCCCAGCACAACCTCCTCACTCAATAACTGTCCACCAGTCCCCTCTTGGGTCCAACTAGGAACCCTGTTTACTGATCCCTAGACTTGATGTTCCAACTGCTTAACAAAACCTCCCCAAACATGATTGTTGGCTTTGCCTAAATCCCGAGTCCCTGTGTTATGTGAGGTTAGCTGCTTTCAATACATCTTCACTGTTAACATGACTTCCCTCAAGGTCAAGTCCTTTTGTTGGGGGGAGACACAAACCATCCCATATATTAGGCGACCTACAAGGACAGGGACTATGCTTGGTGTCTGCCTCTTACCTTGTAAGCTCATCCAAAATCAGAGTTGGTATAAAAATTTATTCACTATGTCTCCTTGGTTAACTTTTTTTCTTTCTGCTCTAGCTGGCCCATTAATATTGTTAATATTAGGTCTGACTGTATGACCCTGCATTATTAACTGTTTGGTAAAGTATGTACAAGACTGGGTACAATCAATTAATGGTATTAAGATCAAATTATAAACCTTCAACAGAACACGAGAGCCAGTTTGCTGACTAAATCAAAGATTTGAATCATGTACAAAAACCAGTGGGGAATGTGATGAGTTAATGTAAAACTAAATGTAAAATAAATAAATAAATAAATAAATAACTCTGCTCAACTTTCTGTGACCCTGCTTCCTTGTAAGACCACAAGGAGGCTTGGTGTACCATCGGTAAACCATCAGTAGACTGAGAGTTACCAGAATAGACCTACAAAATAAATTAAAGTAAAGGTCTAAGTGTTTCTATCTGTACAAAATAACTAAGGCGTTGCTAACCAACTAAAAAGCATTGCTGTGGTAGTCAAGACCACGTGTATGCAGATGTATGTTAAACGGGAATTAACAATGCTCCAAGAAAAAAATATATGCTGAGTAATAGTCACACTGTCCATAAAGGTACTGTTCTGTGTTAAACAACAACTTTGTTTGCCAAACAGGATGTGGTTTCTAGCTTTAAAACCTCTGTACTGTTAAGGCCGTTTGTCTTCTCCTGTGTGAGTTTGGTCAAGCCGTCCTGGGTCTGGTAATAAAAGGCTCATAAATTTTAATATTGGATTCTGGTCTGGTTTCTATGTTGAGAACCCATAACAAAAACTCCTTTCTTAGGTTGGTAACAGACTTCACAGATATTTGAAACCAAACTGCAACATTGCACACTAGCTTTTCTTCTCAGCTTTCTGTGATATTTGTGGGGCTTTTAAAAGGGTCATTTACTTAAAGAAAATAAGATCTATCAGAGCAGAGGGATACTTAGTGAGGAACATAATGAGATTTCATCATCTTCCAACCATTGTTATTATTAATAGACCAAAGAAGAAAACTTAGAAACCAGGAGCTGTGGTTCATGCCTATAATCCCAACTCTCTGCAAAGATAAGGTACAAGGATTCTGACTTTGCATCCTCCTTGGGAAATTTAGCAAGAGACTGTTTCAAAATAAAGAAAGCCTTGGCTTCAATATCCAATATCACCAAGAAGGAAAGAAAAAGGACAGAAAGAAGAAAGGAAGGGAGAGATGGAGGGAGAGAGGGAGAGAGAAAGGGAAGGAGAGAGGAAAGGAAGGAAAATCTTCTAATTATGGTAATGTAGAGATAATTTTCTCCAACAGCTAACATAACAATGGTAGAAGAAAAGTCCTTAGCCTCTGATATGATTTCTTGAAGTGGATGATTTGTCAATTGGTAAGTTAAGACACTGCAAGAATAAACATAGCTCTCATGGGTTCAAACTTTTCACACACAAAGATAAACTCATGTTGCAGTATTATTTATTATATTTCTTGTTAGAATTGCAGCTAAAGTGTACTACCTATTTTATTATACTTTAAAAAGCAATGCTTCATAATTTTATCTTAGTATATTCACTAAAAGATTGACTACGAATTGAGTACTTTTGCATTCAAATTAACCAGAAACTTCTCAATGAAATTTATTGTTTTCTATGAGCCAACATGAAATGTAAGTGCTTTCTTTATTGCCATTAAACATGATTTAACAGTAATTCTTGGGTTTGTATGTCATTAAAGTAGAAGAACATTGTACTTTATCACTTAAAAAAAACCTCTCTCCTATAACACAAAATCCAAGTATTTGGCTTGCATTTTATTAAGGTTTTATAGACATAGTCATATAAATATACAACGTCCCCTCTAGGACTTACAAATGAATATGCAATCAAAGTACTTATTCTAGGTTTGTTCAAAGTTGTGGCATGCATTGCATAGTTACACAAATACTGATTTACCATTACAGTTAAAATAGATCCACAATGATGAGCGATAGATCTAGCATCACAGATTGTACATGTGCAAGTCACAGGCCAGGACCCAGGGGCTGGTCCTCAACTTCCTCTGGCTTTTTCTTGGCACATCCTTCTCATTGCTCTGTGCCCCAACACATCATACACAAACATTGAACAGTTAAAGGGATCTCAAAGGAAGCTTCAGAATTAGGAAAAGCTCTACAGTTTCTTTAAACATAAGATGTCATTGGTGGCTTAAGCACAGTTATGGAGCTGAGTGTGTCAGACACCATTAGTCACTTCGGAAATAAGAACCAAGAATTTTAGATGTTGTTGATGTGTGTGCACCTGTTTTTCAGTATGAGTTCTTATCCGTTTGAATTCAGTGATATGTACAATGCCCAGGTGATGTATGATGCAAGTTGACAAAGCAACCATTTGATGGCATCAATGATCATGAATTGATGCCTAAGAGTTAATGCAAAACAGGCTCCCCTTGAGGGCAGCATGATCTAGATCTACTTATATGTGTGCTACAAATACACTACCACTATCATTTTTTGAATGGATGAACAGATATAGTACCACTATAGTATTTTTTAAATGGATGATTAAAACCCATTTTATTTCAGACAAGATTTTCGCACAGCTGGTGGAAGGGGAATATTGTTAACATATAAATATATACACATGTATCAACTCTAAATATAAATCCATTTAAATTCCTGAAAGATAGCAATCCAGTAAGGGTTATTTCTAAATAGAACTTAGAGGTTACTTATATCTTAATATAATAGTAACAATTTAAATCTTGGTTGACAAATAACTGTCATTTTTGTTTAATCCACCAGCTATTATATTTGAATCTTTCACGAGTGCTGAATGTAAATCCTTAAAGATAGATGTTTTTCCAGCCCACTTCTGAAGCTATTAAAGCACATTTGGGCACTACAGAAACAAATGTTTTGTGTGTTCATGTTCTGTTTATTGGTAGTAGTTTATATTCTGATAATGAAATTCATATTTTGTCTATTAAATACCTGGAAACAATGGAATTTATTTACCTGCTTCTTAGCATCAGTGGAAGTACTTTGAAATGTAATGTAGCACTAAACTCTTATAAAGATAATACCGTTCATCTGATTAATTCAATAGACAATTTGCAGATAGGAGATCTTTATTCTGATATGAATACTAATTTACAACTGCTTATAATAAGTGCAGTGAGTCCAGTTGAAGAGGAAAATAATCATCATGATCGTGCTCATTAAACATCTCTTGACAGAATAGTGATCAGTTTTATGGGAGGGCAAAAATCAGAGTGAGTGAAGACAGTGTTCTAATGTCAAATGTATCATCTTCTCACTAATGTCATTCTCCATGAATGGACACAATGGAGAAATAGCTTTTTTCCACCAATCTGAAATTTGTCAGGTTGATTCAAACATAATCTTCATTATAGTATAAAATTTTATATGGTGATTTTAATTGTGTTGATATACATTTTTTTATGTATTTGGTTGTTGCAGGGTCTCACTATGAAGCTCAGACTCATAGTGATCCTCCTGCTTTCAGCCTACCCAGTGCTGGGATTACATGCATGCCTCACTATGCTTGGACTGTGGAGGTGGGGCTGGTGCAGACTGTGGTGCCTGGGATCAAACCATGGTCCCTGTGCTTGCCTAAGCTTGCCTGAGCAGGCACTTTAGATTGCTGAGCTATCTCAGCGGCCCCAGATATACATATTTAAAATCAGAGTACATTTGATGTTTAAATTACAAAGCATTAGCTGTATACATTATTAGAAATAAATACAATCCAGTTTTACTTTTGTTTAAATTTCCTTATGACAAATATGCCCTCACATGTCTAATACAGAACTGCCACTTCTGAAGCTATTAAAGCACATTTGGGCACTACAGAAACAAATGTTTTGTGTGTTCATGTTCTGTTTATTGGTAATAGTTTATATTCTGATAATGAAATTCATATTATGTCTATTAAATACCTGGAAACAATGGAATTTATTTACCTTGAAATATTAAATATTCGCTTTATGGTTCTCTAAGAAACCTAGAAGTATCTACTTTTTAAAAATTAAACACATAGCCTTTTTGTTAAGGTTATAGTGTATGCTAAAAAAATTTGGGCCATTCAATTGTCTAAATGAAGCTCATTCAAATGGTGGAGCAAGGATTTTATGACATGTATTGTACAGGTAAGCCTTTCTCAATCTCATATTCATATAGAAAGCACTTGTCTTAAAGAAATAGAGTAGTTAGTATTATTCTTCCTAAAATATTACTGTTTGAAAGAACAAACAGCTTAAATTCTAATCCTACATCTGCTACATAAAAATGTAGACAGCTAAAGTCTCTGACCTCCATGTACCTGGTCTGTGCATGATGCTGTAATTAGATTGTCTCTAGAGGTGTTTCCCATCTCTCCTGAATCTCTAACTATACCGTGTATTCATGGCTTTTTGTCTTTTGTGTTTTTTGGTCATTGCTGGTTTGGGTATTAAATATATAACAGGTTCATGCTTGGCTTTTGTTTCATTTTCCATTGGAACATGCAGGTGATGGTTCTAAGGATGTGTATTTGGGGTGAAGTGATCAAGAGGCCAGACAAGTTTTAGAACAAAATTTAAAGGAAATTTCTGGGGAATCAAGAGGTAAATAAGAGAAGGACTTTCACTGCTAAAATTTAGTATTCTCTTTGTAATAAAAAGTATTCTCTATATTCATTCAGTGAGGAGGAACATGTATAAACTATAAGACTCTGAAATAAAGTCAGCTAAAACCCTGGCATACAAATCAGGCTCTGATTGAAACCCAAAAGTTCTAGCCTCAATCATTTTACTACAGTAATATTGTTTACAACCTATAATTCTGTTATAACTAAAAATACAGCAGGCTGGGGAGATAGGTTGGTGGTCTAAGTGCCTGACTGGCAACCACAAGGACCTGGGTTCAATCCCTGGTACCACACGCTGGGCTGGCCCCAGATCCACAAGCACACTGTGCCACTAAAACAGGGTGTGGATGGCTGACACTGACAAAGGTACTAAGTCTGAGGTACAGGATCTCAGGATAAATCCTCAGGGGATTTCACTGACCTTATCAGACCCAA
>NDGM011100901.1:0-10507 GCA_002564305.1 Octomys mimax | reverse complement strand
TATATATATATATATATATATATATATATAGAGAGAGAGAGAGAGAGAGAGAGAGAGAGCAATTTCAATATGAACTTTATTAAAACTAAAATATGAGAATATTGGGAAATTAGTAAGAAACTAAAGATCAATATGACAGAACTTATTTCCCCTAAATGGCAGCCTTGAACGACTATTTAAATTATATAAAGAAATGCATACTATCAATAATTACGTAGGCAGCACTGGGCTCCCAAGTGAACTGCCATTCTGACAATAATGATTAATTCGTTAAGGACTCTGGTTATTTTCATTTTAAAACAATTTTTAAACAAGTTTGTGAAAAATAAATCAGCTTTCTTATAACTTGAGTGTCGCAAAATCTTAAACATGGAAGCAAAGGCAGAATCAAAAGTTGAATCAAAAGTCCTTGGTGATGCAAAGTATAACCCTTAGTGCTAAGTTTGCAGAGCCCAGCAAAGGCTTTCTCACAGTTGGTGTTCAGAAAGTATTTTTCTCCTCATATTCTGTCGATCTTGTTGTAGAAAAGGGACTACTACATCAATTGAGCAGAATATTTTTAAAAAGACCTGAGGACAGACTTGCTTTGGTTGAATGTTCTCCTCAGAAATTCTATTTCTCTTTCTAAGATTTTATTGTCCAAACCATTGATAATCTATCTAATGGGGTGTGCAGCTGTAATCATCAAGATCAACCAAAAGCCTCCTGTTTCTCAGCTAATTTAAATTATTTTTTATTGTTAAACCATCCCATAGCACTGTGTCTTCACCCAGTCATAATTTGAACTCCCTCCCCATACACACAATAATTTCTTGAGCAAGTTACTCCTCCCTAATTTTTAGTTCAGGTTCTTTGCTTTTAGTTTCTCCTTTTTCACTTTTCTGTATCCCTTGTGTCCACAAATAAGAACTGCAGGACAGTCAGTACTAGAAGAGCTAACTTCTAGCTGTTGATTTTCTTCTTTGGGGATACCTTGTTAATTTATCAAGGATGATCTCTTCAAGACAGTCCATTTCCTTTAACCTGATTTCCAAGCTCAGACTGTCACCTTTGTTAATGTCTGTTCTCAATTTGTTAACAAATCCACAAAGTATCTCAATCATAGACAGGTATAGATAATAACCACGTGGAAAGTAGAAAATCTAGTGTGCACACATGCATCAGCATTAAAAGCCCAAATTGCCTTCCTTTCACCTTGATTTGGGAAGAAACTCTGTGTCTCCCCAATGAACTCAAATCAGTGATAGAATGAGTTGGTGAATTCCTCTAATTTATTCTAAATGCAATTCTTCACTCGTGTGTGTTCCAACACTGAGTCCATGCTATGATTACTTGACAATACTGCAAGAGAGATAGTGTCTTAGTTACCTTCTCATTGCTGAAACACAACATTCAGCACTTACAAAGTGAAGCAGAAAAGCTTTATTTTTGATTCATCATTTGAAGAGGTTTCAGTGCATAGCTGGCTGACCCCATGGCAAAGGAGAAGAACAATAATTCAGGCCATCCTGGGCAGAGGCAGAAAGGCCCAAGGAAGAGGAAGGGAAGTAGATTCTGGAAGGCCATGTGCCCTGTGATCCACATACCTACAACCAGCGTCTTCTGTCAGCATCACATTTATCTATAAACCCATTCATAGATTAATTTACTGGTAAGTGGTGGTATGTGGTCCAACCATATTTCCTAAGCCTCATCTGTGATCACAGGAGGCTTCAGAGGGGACATCTAGATATAAACCCTAATAAGTAGCATGTGAGACAATTGTCAATTCTTCCACTAGGAGTGGATGATATTTCCATGTGGTTCTACCATTGACTACTTTGCTAAATTTCTTCCATCCTTCAGATAGTTCCTGTAGATTGTTGAGATTCCCCCTTTTTCTGACAAATGGCTTAACATATTTCTGTGAATAACAAGGCAAAATTATGATGTAAGACAAAATTAAGGCGTAATATATCATAATCCTCTCCTATGTATTCCCCACACTTCACCGTCAGTGTGCACAGAAATTTGCCTAATTGTATGATGAGTTAAATCATTTTCCTATTGGTTCTGCTGTTGATTTCCCACCTGGGAATCTGTGTTGACAAGAAAATTTGTTTCAGCATTTCTGTCTAATGTCAGCACAGTAACTACTTCAATCTACCCAAGCATTCCGTAGCATCTGTACTTGTAATCATTTGTGTCTAAGTGTCCCCACAAACACTCATGCAATCATTTGGGCAGGTTTCTAGAGTTTTTGATTAATTTATGATCCACTGCTGGGATTATAGGTGTGAGTGCTACACAACCCAGGGGCAGAGACTGAATACAACATAAGGAAGTGAGAGGGGTTTGCTAACTGCACCATCCTCTGTTCTTCCCTTTGGACTCTTGCTGTTTTTCTGTTTTCACCTCAATGAATGGCTGCCCTCTGCCATGTACCAGCCAAATATGGACTGAAAATTCCACGAACTCTGAGCAAAATAAATCTTACCTTCTTTGCTTTTAGGTGTGGTATTTTATCACAACAATGAGAGAAAAAGTAACAAAAACTGAATTTGGCACCAAGAAATGGGGTCATTACTGTGACTGTATCTGACCACGTGTACTACAAGCCTTTGGGAATGGTTTGTGGGAAGGGAAGGTTCAGGGAGGCACCTCAAAGAGAAGCACTGGAATGCCTTCAAATGTTCTATATGGGAGATTCTTGTCAGAGCTGAGAAGATCAGAATGCTGATAGAAATCCTACCTGTAAAGACCAGGCTAGGAGGTTCCTTCTAGGAAGGAGGACTGAATTCATTGTTGGACTCCAGACAATGTGTGCTATGGCTTGGCAGAACGTTTGTCTGCATTTTTTCTTCATGCAAAGATTTTGCCTGAGGTTGAGATTAAGCATAGTGGACTGATTAATCTTGCAAAAGAAATTTCAAGACAGTTGAATATTGAAGCAGTGGCATGGCTATTATTGGGAGCTTTTAGTCAGATTTATGCTGAGAATCAAGAGCATAGAACCCTACAGGATGATTTAAAATATTGTGAGTTGGGCCAGAAAGGAGGCTCCAATAAAGCTGTGGGCTGCAAAGGTAGAGTTGAATGGATCTCCACTGCTGATAAGAAACAGGAGAATAGAGAAGGTGGCCTGAAGGTATCACAGGGAGGAGCAGGACTCCATTCTTTCCAAACTCAAAATTGCCAAAGTAAAAGATTTTGCTTTGAGGAGAAACCTGCAGATCATCATGCTCCAGAATGGGGGTGGTGTCCACACCAGCATCTGGAATGGCAGCAGCGTAGAGAATTTGTTCCTGAAAATCAGATTCAGAGGACTCAGCAATCCAGGAACTCTACACCTACAGCCAAGAGAGAAGAAAACTTGGCTAGTGTGCCAACTGACAGCAGACCTTGGTATCATCCAAATGGTGTTGGTTTTGGGTTCATGCAGAATGCAGGAGTTCTGAGGTTAAGAAGGCTTCCCTAAGTTTCAGAAGACCCATGAGGCCAGGCAGTGTGCCTCTGAGAGGGCAGTGCATGAAGCTGTGTAGAATATCTTGCAGTGCAGTGAAGACTCCAAAAGTTTGGAAAAACCAGGAATGTGGATCATCTAAGGAAAATTGAAAGAAGGGAGCAAAGCTGGTCTAAGACAGAAGCCATGAGAGCTAACACCATGAGTGGCATAGAGGTGGAGCCATACAGAGCTCATGATTTGCCACAAATTGCTTTGGATGTTCCACATGGAACTACAGGACTTAATTTTTGTCCTTCTGGATTTTGGACTTGTGTTGGTCCCAATGGTTTGTGTTCTGCTGTTTGTATCTATTCATATGGTAATGTTTTTCTTGTGCCATTGAATGTTGAAAGTGTTTAACTTTTCATTTGTACAGGGACTCACAGCTAAGACTTTGCCTTAGATCTTGGAGGAGACTTGGGACTTCGACTTTTCAGGAATTCTGAAACTGTTAGGATTTTGGCAATTCTTAGAGATGGACTAAAATATCTTTCGCATAAAGAAACGTGCATGAGTCTTTGTAGGGGCAGTGGCACGGTATTATGGTTTGTGTCTAGTTGTCCCCCCAAAGCCTTATATGGTGATTGGGGTAACCTCTAGAATTTGTGATTGATTCATGAACCAATGCTGGGATTATGGGTGTGAATACTATACCTACCCTGGGGCTGATAGTCTGTGGGAAAGGGAGAGAAATTTGCTAGCTGCCACACTGCTGCTCCTCCCTGTTGGCTCTTGTTGTTTTCCACCTCCATGAATGGCTGTCATCTGCCATGTGCCACTCTGCCTCGGAGACAGCCAAGTATTACTGAAAGCTCATTAACTGTGAGCTAAATAAACCTTTCCTTCCTTAATTTTGGGTGTCAGGTATTTTTGTCCCAGCAATGAGAGAAAAGGAGCTGAGACAGTACTCAAAAAAGGAAGCAAGAGAAATCATCTCTGAAACAACCACAGTAAAAAATGATAATAAATAATAAAAAGATAGCTTGCAACATTCATGAAAGAACTCAGCTAATAACACTGAAGGTGAAATCAATGTCTAGTCTGTGAGTTCGGCTTCACAAGGTCGGGTGGGCAGCCTTCTCCGTGTCACCAGCATTCCTTCTGCCACCCTTCAGTGTCTTAGGATATTGCGTTTGTTCTTTTTCAACTATACTTGTGATTTATTCTTGCACAAACAGGAACTGTTGGAGGTTCCTTCTGAGAGCAGGGGACATATGTAACACTTCCATCTCTAATTAATTTATCTGTTAACTACACTGTGATTGTAGTTAACATTTCTTTCCTCTAAGTATTCCAGGCTTGTTCAGATGAATAATCCACTCACTACTAATGATTTATTCTTTAACCAGAATAAGATTTAAAGCACCTCATCAATGTAAATTATCTCATTTTCTTCCCATCTTTGAGAAATTCTCTGCTATTGTTAATTTGTTGAGGAGACCCTCCATGAATTTCCAGTAGAGATATGGATTTATTTTATTTATATTTTTTCACATAAATCACAACACAGTTTTCTTAGACAAGAGTAAAAAATGTGTTGTTCAACTGCTGGATATTTTAATCGTATATTGACAAGATTTTTAAAAATCCTGCTTAGTTGTTAAGGAATTACATCACATATTATGTATGTGGCCTCATGGTTGGTTGACATTTTCTCCTATTTTGAAGATATCACAAGGAAGCATATTCATCCCAAATACTTTTAACATAAATAAGAATAGATTTGTTAGCTTGTTGGGAAAGGATTTAATTATGGAAGTAAGAGTATTATTGTAACATCAAGGATCTTTGCTGAAGAAAATCTCCATAATTAGCAGAAAATAGAAACTGGAAATCAGTTATGTGATGACAGCAGCCCATGGCCAGAGCAAAGGTAGCAAGAACGAGGGTGTGGGAGAGAGTGTGTGTGGGAAGCTTCTGAAAGCAATATGCACTGTGGAGGACAGCAATGGATATCAGAGAAAAGCAATGCTGAAATAACAGACATTTACATTGAAAGCAAAGTCTGTATCATGCAAGAAAGTGTTTCATAGAAGGACTTGAAATATCAATAGTAAGGTTTTTAAATGGTGTTTTATAAAGGTTATAATAAGAGAAAAATGAAAATGTGTTTGTTTCAGATAAAAGAAAAATATCCATTATTGTTCGTGTTGAAGATCCTCAGAGAACAACTGACTGACTAGCGTTGATTAATGCCTACCTCAAGATCTTTCAGACTTGTACGGACCTGGGTATCTATCAAGTGGGAAGGGTAACTACTTTGAACTTTTGTAACATTGGAATCCTAGAAATGCCAATGCATTAATAAGAAGAGGGGCCTCTAGTGACATGGTGACAGAGTTCTCACTTTCGCTCACCTTATGATCAACCCAGAAGGACTCTAGTACCCCCTGCTGGCCTGTTCTCTGGTTCCTTGTGTGTGGTGACACAAAAGCCCTCAGCAATGGACAGAAACCTAGCCTCATGACCCGTACCTAAAAGTTAGTATGATAATAACACCAATTTGAAGCTGCTGGGATTTGTTTTACCTATGAGAGCACTCCATCAAGACAGATGTTGCACCCTTGATGAAATCAAGAAGACATCTTGGAAGATTTGAAAGCCATAAGGTAAAAATTCCAAACTAATTCCCACTTACTTCTTTAGGTTTTCCTGGTGTATCTGTTTGACATTTCCTCAAAATAACAGGATTATGGAGAACTTAATCAGGTGATAACTTTGACTGAAGTTAATGTTCCCTATACAAACACTTGAGTGGAACAAATTAATAAAGCTCCTAGCATTTAATATGAAATAATTGACCCAGCAAATGGATTTTTGTCCCAATTTTAGAGTATATTTTCACCTTATCAAAATAGTAAGTGATGCTTAAAATCCTGATGCAGACGTAGATCAGTTGCCTTCTGTTTTGATGACAATAGCGACAATAAGGACCCTAACTATCTCAACACATACAAGGAGTCCACTGCAGGGAATGGAGAGTGCTATGATAAGATCTAGAAAGCTTTAAAGAGTAAATACCATACAAATCTCTTCAAGATTCATGCATCATATAGTTGTATTCACATTTTTGTAAATCATCCTGCCTCGTGGAGTTCTAAGTAGATTTTGTGTTCATATATGTTATGTAGAATAAGTCCTCCAAAGAGAAGGCAAGTTGAGTGGGGTTTTTTGTTTGTGTGTTTATAAACACTTGAATTTTTTTTTGGCAGAAAAAGCGCATCGCAACCATGAACATTGTTACAGTGAGAGGCCCTCTTGGTTCTCCACAATGATAACTGCGCATGCTCACAAGGGTTTCCTTTGTTAAATCTTAGTTTAACAACCATCTTTCAAAGAAGGAGGAAAAAAAACTCAGCCCACAACCATTTAACTTCGTTTAATGTTTCTTCACAAATGGTGAAAAATACTAAAGTACAGACAAGGAATAATCATAATGTTGTGGCCAACATCATAATATGGAATTATAAATTTGATTTAAAATTTATGGAAATTCCAAAATATGGAGTTATAAATTTTATTTGCTTTAAAAAATAAATCCAGTACTCAATGCAGCTCCACAGGGTCTCTGCGTCTAGTAGGGCCGGTCTCTGCACTCCTCACAGTGCTCACTTTTATTTATTTTCCAGGTCCTACATATCCACCTCTTCTTTCTCCCATTTATTCCATCAAAAGTCTCAGAAGGCCCCCTGGACCACCTTGTCTTCTTCTACCAAAGCCACATTGGTCCACACCATGGCCACCATAGAAACCACCTCTGTCTCCACTGTAGCTACCTCTGAACATTCCACCAGGACCACCATGGTCCACGAGGCCACCTCTTCCTCCCTGATGCCAATAGGGCCACCTCTGCCACCATCACCACTCAGGGAAAGGAAGGGTGATGGCAGGAAGAATTCAGGTTTTTGAGGCTTTAATTCTATTGCATTCTATTCTCCAGGTAAAGTTCTGGTTTTCACAACCTGGATTGGGGTATTGCCAATCTCCACCTCCATGTTGGACGTTTCCTCCTCCAAAGGTGTTTCCACGGGAACCCCTGGCATCTCTTGGAGGGATGCCTCCTCTGTCTCCTCCGTGACCTCCCATGTGACCCATGGTTTCCCAGGACCTCCTGGGCCACCTGGACCTTCACAGAGTGGTGGTGACATTGCAAGGTGGCATGCCACCTCACATGATGTTTGTTGGAGGCTTCTTCCAAGCAAGGGAGACTTTAAGTTTGGTTCCTTGAAAATCTTTCCCATCAAACCACCCCACAGCAGCCTTGGCAGTCAGCGGATCTTCACAGGACTCCGTGGCATCACCTCTGGGCGTTCCTGTTTCCTTGTCCAGGTAGATGTGGATCATGAGTTGCCAAGTTCTCTTGTTAATCTTAACAACCCCACATTGCTTCAAGAAGTCTGTCAGATCACCAAGTGTCACATTGTCATTTAATCCCTGTTCACAAATTGCACTGTTGTCAGTCTTCATCAGGATGTATGGGAGGCCTAGATCGAGATCTGGCCCGTCATCCATGGGTCACCAGGCTTATTTAAGCCACCTCACTCTCCCGCACTGCCCAGTCCACCATGTCCACCTCCCCGCCCTCCTCTGCTCATGTCTCCAAGATCAAATCTCCTTCTTCCCCTGTCCCAGTTATCAGGGTCACTCATGCCCTGTTTTCTCCTGGTCTGGAAAATCCTCCAGACTCCTGCCCCCAAACACCTATGTTACAGGGGCGGTCCTGTTGCAATAAACTCTGCTGCCTGTAGCTGCTGCTCTGTTGGCTACACTGGCTTGAGGCCTGGCTGCAGGATCAACTCTAGTGGGAGGCCGCGGCCCATAGCTGCTTTGTTGAACATACTTCCTCTGCAGTGCATAGCCACTCGGCTGCCCATAGGCATTCTGCTGAGAGTAACTGCTCCGATCATAACTAATTGGCTGTGGAGAAGAATAGCTCTGAGGAGGATAGGATGGAAGTACAGTGACTGGCTGCATCGGGTAGCTTCCAGGAACCTGAGGATAACAGTAGTTACTCTGTCCATAGCGTAGGCTGGGCTGGTTCTAGTCCCCCGTGCTAGACTGAGGTTGGTTATTCTCAGTAGGCTTGTTACCATCCTGTGGTCTTGCAGCTGCAGTAGCTGAGTAAGCAGGCTGAGTGCCATGTGCAGACTGAGCTGCATAAGAAGCCTGGGTGGTGGTGACTGGAGCAGTGGTGGCATCATAAGCACCGGTACCACACCCCTGGACAGGTTGGCTATACTCCTGGGGGGCAGCTGGAGTAGTATAAGCAGTGGGAGGCTGTCCGTAGAAGTTGCACATGCAGCCTGCCCATAGGTGGCAGTGGTCTGAGCCTGGGTATAGCTGACACCAGTAGGCTGTCCATAGAGTCCACAGCATTGTACGCCTGGGTGGTCTGTGCATATCCTTGAGGTGGCTGGGCAGTATAAGCACTGTAGCCCTGCTGGGCTGCAGCTTGGCTGTAGGTACTGTAATCTATGAATGCCATTTTCTCTTCTTCTTCCTCGTTCTCTCAACATCTGTCACCCTCTGGCTTTTCCTCTCAAGTTGAGTGTTTTTAATCTTACTGAAGTATACCCTCAAAAGTGAAGGGCGTCTCTCTCTCTCTCTCTGTCTCTCTCTCTGTCTCTCTCTCTCTCTCTCTGATACAGGGTCTTGCTACACAGTTGAGAATTACGGTGATCTACCTGCCTCAGACTTCCCAGCACTGAGATTACCGGCATGTGCCACCACACCCGGGGTTCTGTGGCCAGCAGGGCATGCGGTGCCAGGGATCAAACTTAGGACTTTGTGCTTTCCTAGTAAGTGCTTACTTCTCCGAGCTATGTCCCCAGCCCTGAAGAATGTATTTCTTAAGAAAGATATTGTACCTGGAATCCACTTTCACTAAGAAAAACCTGGAGTACCTACACAGAACTCTGAATTTTAAGTGCAGCTATCCTAGTGGTTTTACATACACATATGCGAATACACATGTTTTATTTTAGTTCCTCTGCTCTGACTGATCTGAGTATTTTCACCACAAGCCAAAAAGTTGGCAAAGAATGCAATTTCTAGTGAATTGTAAATATTGGCACTTTGAAATAAAACTTTTAAGTAACTCCTTTTAAGCATCGCGTGGAATCTAAATACCAAGTGACTTGGTACCAAGCAGCAACCAACCATTTATAAAAATAGATTTGAAAGTTGTCTTTCAGTTACTATCAATTTTACAACTTTCCTTTTTCTCCTTTATTTTCATTCTACAGCTCTTACTGAATTGAATCTTCATAAAATGTCTTTTATGACAATTACTTTTGCAATTCTGTGTTACAAAGGTATTTTACTATTTTAAAAAAGTTCTCTTGACTCTCAAGCCTTATGAATCAAGTAATTTTTTCTATGTTGAGTTATTATATTTTAATCCATTCATAATTGAACAAAATTGCTCATGTTTTGTAAACTGAAAAATTGTTAAACATGCCATGTATAAGTTTATTAGCAATTCATTTTAATAAAATGAATAGGTTGTATCTTTCTTAATGAATTACGGAGTTTGTGAAGGAATAATACTACAAAGATGAGACAATTCAAGATGAATTATATGCATTTTATTTGTTTTTAAGGTATTTGCGCAGGAAAAATACTACTCATATACACAAAGGCACAGAAAATAAAGCCGTTTTTTACTTTATTTCAACGGCTGTTTTTGGTGCCAGGGTCATTCAAGTTTATAAAGTCCTTCTAAAACATATAAAACCCTCAAAACAAAAAGACAAAGTAATGCTATGGTATCAAAAATTAGCCTTAATTATCTAGCAGCAGGCAGCAAATTATGTCCTTTCAATTTTATTAAGACTAAGTCATTTAATATCCTATTACTCACAAAAATATAGTCCATAAAAACTCAATTATTTCTATAACTCATTTTCTACATTTTGGGGAGAAAGTTTTACCCAAACTTATTAAATGACTGTTGATTATACTTTCTTTTTCTTTCTTTCTTTCTTTCTTTCTTTCTTTCTTTCTTTCTTTCTTTCTTTCTTT
>NDGM011100889.1:0-12612 GCA_002564305.1 Octomys mimax | reverse complement strand
ATGCAGACATGATAGCCTGTCCAAACACTATTAGTACAAATCTTTCTTCTCATTGAACTAAGAAAAAGTACCTGAATACCTATCCTAACTATTTTGTATATACAGATACAAAATGATCCTTCATTTATATCCCCTTTTTTTGCTGTTTAGTTCTGTCAGAGATGGGTATTCCATTGCCATTTAAATATTTTAGGTGCATGAATTCAGCAAAACTTCTGACGTTGCCAGTCCTATGGATATCCCACTACTATTATGGACTACCGGACTATATTGGATTATTTTGCTGAATTCACACACCTAAAATATGTTGTGTTTGGCTTTTTGATCTTTTTCTTTCAACAAAATCTTTGTTGGGGTGGGGTGGGGGGTGGTTCCCACAGCCCACGGTGGCACTCCCCTCGGTGGCTGGAGTGTGGATGTTCTCCTTCTACACACGACGTGGTTTTCCTTCCCTTCTTTTTAGATCATTGCATTAGTGACCTTGAAGCCAGGAGGGCAGTAAGGAGAAGAGAGTCTGAGCAATATTTCTGGACCTGTCAAATGCATTTATCATGCACACAGATTCATTTTAATTCATATATTTATATGTATATATTCATATATAGGCACAAACATTTGGTATCTATGTAACTAAGATTTGCAAGGATGCATATACATATTAGCGATTTCTTTGGACAAGTGTTGACATGTGTGTGCTTTGGGGGAGATGCACCTTGGTGTGCACTTCTGTACATGCAAAGTGAGGGGGAGTGTGTGCCTGTGTGTTTTTATCACCACTGAAGAGAAACCACCCCACAGCTCCTTATTTGTGGTAGAGAATGAAACGTGGATTCCCTCTGACATTTGAGTTTTCACATCTTGCTGACAGAAGGGAAGGGCGCAATAGGTTCTGACAGCTCTGCTGACAGGGCTGAGCCTGGCCCTCAGCCCTTCCCCCCACAGCCTTCTGCAACCAATGCCTGTGCTGCTTTTCTGATGGCGCTTCCTTTTGGCCTGCAGGTCCCTGTCTGGACGCATCGTCGGCGGTGTCTGGTGGTTCTTCACCTTAATTATCATCTCCTCCTACACAGCCAATCTGGCTGCCTTCCTGACTGTGGAGAGGATGGTGTCTCCCATCGAGAGTGCAGAGGACCTAGCAAAGCAGACAGAAATCGCCTATGGGACCCTAGAAGCGGGATCCACGAAGGAGTTCTTCAGGGTAAGGCCACGCCTCACGCTGAGGCGTGCTCACAAGAAAACCGCCACTGCCATGAAAACTTCCTTCTCACCAAAGAGCATAAGATCACAGGCAGGCAGGGAAACTGCTACCCCCGGTGCAAGTCAGGGAAACTCAGTACTCCCCTTTCCAGGAAGCCCAAATACAAATGCTCAAGAATGCCATGACTTTCCATTTAACTCATGCAGGTCTGCTGCCTCCTTATATTAACTTTTACAGATGCTCACCTGTCTTCAATATTTCCATCTTTGAGCTCAGGAGAGGATTTTAATGCTGGAATTCACTCTTGGTGTTCACCCTCAGAAGCCCTCTGCTCCATGATGGGCTAGAATCCAAAGCTAGCAGTCACTTCTGCACTGTCACAGGGAGCCCTGTGTCTGGTGCCCAGAGCTCAGGGTCTAGGTTCTCCTCAGAGAATGGGCACTACGCTCTTGTTCAGCCCAACAGTGAGGAAGGCTTAATAAAGGGTCTTTCTATAACCCTGGGAAACATATACTTCTACTTGTGCAGTTGCTTCAAAGCTCCAAAATTGTTTTAACCCTTTTCCACATGCTAAGCCATTCTAATTCTCTGAGAGATTCAAAGGATATTAAAGACAACTCCTTATCTGTCCCCACAAGAATGCAACAGTCTTGTTAGTGATCGATTAGGCATACTTTATGGATAAGGCTGAGACTGTGCTCTTTGAGTTCCCTTCAATATCACAGTAGGAGCTCAGGGAATGTTTGTTAGCCTAATGAATGAGAAGATAGTATATTAAAAAATAACTGGATTAAGCAATCCATTAAACTGTGCCGGGAGAGAGAGAGGAAAAAAGTGAAGGAGGTGGTGAGATGGCTTCCAGCTGGAGCTGTGAACAGAGATAGCAATGGGCCACACAGAGCACAGGCTCAGGTCAGCTGGGTGGAGTCCAGACATGACTTGTTCTGCAGACTTAGCCTCCTTAATGTCATTTCCATTCATCTTTAAAATAGGTAGAATAATGCTTGTGTCAGATCACCTCTGTGAGGGTAAAAGAGATAAAGCAACTAAACTACATGGAAAAGCAGAAAACATGAATGGCAGCTCCACCTACCCTTAAGGCTTCAGGGTTGACCTGAAAACATTCTAGATATCATAAAACCAGGTCAGACCTAAGTGGGGTAAGTAAATCATAGGTAGAAGGAACAACTTGGACCAAAGCCCAAAAGCGAGAGATCTAGACAGTGGGCATGTCCACCTGAGGACATGAAACTAAAATAGTTTGACCAAGTAAAACTAATAAACAATCGCTACCACAGACTTGGCCCCCACCATGAACCAGGTCCTGTGGTAGGCACACTCTAGGTGAGTGACATCACTTAAACTTCTCAATAGACAGAAATCAGACATTGCTGTCCCATCTTGTAGAAGAAGCTCCAAGAGGCAAAGCACTAGCCTGAGGTCACACAGACAGTTAGTAGCGAAATGAGCTGGGAGTGAAGCTCAGCCAGGAGGCTGGGGGCCTCATGGACTCACACACATTCTCACTGCACCTTCACAGAGCAGAGCCCAGGCCCCAAGGGACCCCCTGAGGCCTGTGTGCAGTGCCTCAGTCATGGGCTTCTGTTCTGTGTGACCAACTGGAAAGGGACCAGCTTCTGGGCCCTCCCTGAGCCCATCAAGGCTACAATTCTCTGTAGTCAAAAGATCAGAGCAGAAGGGTGCCTGTGTAGTCATTGGGTCAGAACTTGTGTTTTTCCCAAGAGGCCCGACTTGCTTAAACTCACCTTGCTAATTAGCAGAAAAATCTTCTTATGATTCTGAGACCTTCTTAGCCTGCAACAAAAGTGGGAAGGAGATAGCTAACAATTGTCAATGAAACCAGTCCTATGCCCCAGTCCTTGCTGCACTCGGAGAACAACCCAGCCCACTCAACAATACCACCATCTCTAAGATACGCGCAGCCTGTGTCGGTCCCAGAGGAATTTCAGGCCCGTGGTCTCATTTATATTTGATCTGTGACCCAAGACAGAACAAGGATTATGGTGTCTGCCCAAAGATAAGAAATTAGATTCAATTAGATTCAGGAAATTCAAGTGTCATAGGAAGAAACTAAATCTAAGGTTTTTTCATTCCAATCCAAGTATTCTTTCCACTGAACCACATTGTCCTGATGGGATACCATTATAATAAATGTTCCTATAAAGATCTTTCTGGGTATCAGGTGGACCTGTGGATGAGTCTATTCTATTGTTAATACTTGGGGAAATCAAGGCCCAGTGAAGACAACTGTCAGGCCTTGCTTAATGGGATGGACTAATGAGACTTAAGACTTTAAAGTTCTGTGTTAATGACAGTATCAGTTGAGCTAACACTGCCTCCCACTCACAGCACAAAGAATCTGGACCCAAGCAGTGTATAGTCTCCACGTTCTGTGCTTTAACTAGCTTACTATATTGCCGGGGAATAGGTTCTAAGATATATGCTGGCTCTGACTGATCAGTAGTGGTTGCTGGATCCTGTGTTGGGAGGGATTCTCAGCTCACATTTAGGCTTTTTCAAAAAAATTCTGTGATTGATATGGGTGCCTTCTGTGTAACACAGATATAAGAAGAGAAACTGGTGTCAAGGAAGCATCTATATAGCACTGCTACCCTAAAAAAAACCCTCAAAAAAGGAATAATTACCAGTAGTAATTGCACCACTTACAGAATGCCTTCTTCATGCCAAGCACTTGGTTAGCTTTTACCCATAAGTCTCTGCTGCAGTACTGTATGATGGGTAACTACTATCATCGTAGTCAGAAGAGAAGTGGTGAGGCTCAGAAAGTTTATTATTTACCCATGATCCTGCAGCCAATAGGATATAATACCTAAAATGAGAGAGAAAAGTAGTTGTAGTGCAACAGTAGAAGGTGAGTCCAGGGTTTTACTCCTGGCTTTCCCACTGACAAGCTGCAAGACCCTGGGTAGTTCATAATCATGTCATGGATCTCAGTTTCTTTATCCACAGAAGCAGAGCACTGCTAAAATCTGTCTCATGTGCCTTCCCTCTCTGTGACTCTGATCTTGTATGCCACCAAGACAATGGTGAGAAGGGAGATGAGATCCCCTACCATCCCTACAAGACAGAAGGAAGGAATAGTGAGACGGAGACTCTTCCACTTCCTCTCTCTGCAGAATCTATCATCTCATGCCCATGGCAGCCCAGAGCTCCCAGGCAGTCCCCGTTCAGAGTCACTTAATCCTCCATCTATAGTTTAATTAAGATGGGTGAAGGGCCGTGGGAGCTGCAGATGATAGGCGATATCCCGCAACAAATACCCCAAGTATGCGTCCAGTCTTCCCCACCACTCATGCTACCTCTGCATTCTTTGAGATTAGGTTTCCCGATCTTCTCAGTGCCTGTGAGCACAGCGGTCGAGTCCAAGGCTCTGGGGCGAGGCTGAGAGGACCTACTAATTTTCTGCATGCGGCGGCCCAGAGGGCTCCCCTGCTCTGCCTGCAAATGGCCCAGCTCCCTGCTGCGCCCATCCTGTCAGGTCAAATTGCATCTTGCAATTTGTATCTTGTTGGTTCTATGCCCAGAAGATCATCTGCAAATTTGGTCACAGCCGGATGTGTCCGTTTTGCCGCTTCCTGGGAGAGGGTATTAAATACGACGGACGGACTGTGATGAGGGCCGAGCATTTCCTCCCCTTCCCTTAGACTCTCTCTGCCCCTTCTGCTCCTTTCCACTCCTCGCACAGACATTCTTGCTTGAAGGGCACATGCATGTACAAAGAATAAGATATTTCAAGTTAGCAAGGGATTTAAAGGCTAACATGCCAAACTCTTCATGCAATAAATAGGAAAGCTAGGCCCAAGAAGGAAGCTTCCCATATAGCAAGCCGTTCCTTAAAAAAACTAGGACTAGATCCCCGTGTTCTCTCCAGTTGTCCTTTCCAAGTTGTGAGCCATATCATGAGACCAATGTTCTGGTTTATTTAATGATGAAATAGTAAAAATTAAAATTGTCTGGGCCAAATGCCTCCCTGTCCTTTGCAATAATTATTTCCAGTATTGTTTTCTCCAGATATAGAATTTTTCTACCTTAAATATCCATACAGACCTGTTACCTGAAGTGACAACTATATATTGATATCTTATTAATGTTTGATATTGATTGATATCAAGGACATAAACCTGATACTTGTGTATGCAAAAAAATGATATATGGTACACATGATAATTTTATATTAAATAAATATATAATCTACTTTTTGGTGTCAGGATTTGAACTCAGGAGCTTTATAATCTATTTTTTTAACAATTAAATTACATAGATTGTAAATATAGGTTATATAATTCTATCAGTAATTCTTTTTTTTAAAAAAAAAAAAGAAGACCCTCATACATATTTAATGCTTGGTTATTTATAAATCATTTCCAAAAGGTAGACTCCAGTATCCCTAAAATATACCTACCTATTCCTTAGGAAAAGGATATTTTTGAAAGCCTCTTTGAGATAAATGATCGATTTGTAATCCTCAGTAACACATGCCGACCAGAGGCCCGCTATGTGCACAGGGCTCAGACAGCTTCTGTGAGGGCCCCTGGAGAGAAGACATCTTCTACTCTTAGATAGAACTTGACATCTTGGCATGAACAAAAGACCATTCGTAGTACAAATTTGGACCACCTGGTAGAGTTTCCTGAATCAAATATTTAGATTTACAATAAAGAACCTGTATTTTTGCAGTCTCTGTACACAATGCCAGTGCCTGCTAAAGATTAAAAACTATTTTGCTTGAAGCTTTGCTATTCTCCAAATACACAGGATTTAATCTGGTCTATGAACACAAGAGAACGATGCCGCTGGAGAGGACCAAAGCATCAAGGAGAATAAGCTATCTAAGCACAATCCCAAAGGAGCAGCCCAAGATGAGTTAGAAGAAAATGAAGAAAGCAGTTTGATTAGATTTGGAGGCTTTTGAAAAAGAAAACAAATAATGATATTTGGTCCCAGGTTATTGGCTTTCTCAAACAATTAACATTTTGAGAGCAAACCTTACAAGACTGGAGGGGTAGACCTTGGCCACCCACGGTCCACAAGTTTTCCATTCCAATGAGGGACTCAGATTCCACTGATATTCAGCTCTCTTCTTTATCTGGAAAATATCACTGTAACCTTGCTGAAGACTAGGTAGGTTCAGTGTGGTCCTTAACAGCCAGACAGGTTGCTTAACTCTCCCCCATATTTAGACAGAATATAATTACTCTGAAGTAATTAAAGATTGAGTTCCTCTGCTCATTCTGTATTTGCAAGATATTTGTACTTTGGAACCTACTGGTCCTAATTAGAGCCTCTTATTTTGCAATCACTCATAATTTGTTTCTTCCTGAGCTAATCTAGCTTGTGAACGTGTGATCAAGCTATGCACACCTCTTCATTGCTGTGCATGCTGACCCCAAGGCAAGCACAGCCAGTTCTTAACTCTGGCTTTGCTCCTGCCCTCCACCAGAGATCAAAAATCGCTGTGTTTGAGAAGATGTGGACGTACATGAAGTCAGCAGAGCCATCAGTTTTTGTGCGGACCACAGAGGAGGGGATGATCCGAGTGAGAAAATCCAAGGGCAAATATGCCTACCTCCTGGAGTCCACCATGAATGAATACATTGAGCAGCGGAAGCCCTGTGACACCATGAAAGTGGGAGGTAACTTGGATTCCAAAGGCTATGGCATTGCGACACCCAAGGGGTCTGCCCTGAGGTAAGTAGCCAAGATTTGCTTCCTTCCTACTCCCTCTCCTCCCCCGCACCCAACTCAGGAAGAAAGCTGCTCTGTCTGCCACATGGCTCCAATGTACCATGCAAGCTACCGAGTGAGTTCTTCTTCAACACCTGTGGGCCTGGAAGAGTCCAGCCACCCGAGACCTTCAGCCCTGAGGTTGGAAACTGACCCGGGGATCTCAGCTTGCTATGACTGCCACTGCCCATGTGTTCTTCCCCACCCTGCACCTTATCCTTCCATGTGTGTTAAACATCAGTGAGCCCTGTGCTTTTTGTCCTGTGATCTGTAATGTCTCATCCTTTACCCAATACCCATGCATCAAAGTAGGCTATAAACAGGGTTCTCTAGCAACCTGAATTTTTTAACAAGTGATGGTTTGTAATATTTGTCTCAAAAGAAACATAACCACATTGTCCAGATGAAAAAAATCAAGTAGTTTGAGGGTTTTTAATGTATTTAGTACAGGGTCTACAGGGTCTCATTACACAGTTCAGACTCACAGCAATCCTCCTGTTTTCAGCCTCCTGTGCACTAGGATTACAGGTCCACACCACCATGCCCAGTCTCAATTGCCATTTCAGTGAGCCCTGGAGGCAGGGCCGGCACAGCATGCCAGGAATCGAATCCTGGTCCCTGCATCTCCCTAAGCAGGTGCTTTAATCCACTGAGCTATCTGGCTAGCCCTAAGTAGTTTGAGTCTTGAGGCTGTGGTTGTACAAATCCACATAGCTCCTAAGAAAGAGCACCGAATTGATAACAGCACATGTTTTTACCTACACATTCATTTCATTCATAAGATGCAGGTAGTTCAGGAAAGTAGCAAAGTGGATTTTACTTCCATGGAAAGTAGCTTCGGTATTCATTCTGAAGAGCTGAGGATGAATGCTATAGGCTTGGAGACAGAAGACCTAGATTTAATTCTGGAATTCATTACTGACTGACTGTCTTACAGGGAGTAAAACATTTCATCTCCCAACCCTCTATTTCCTAAGCTGTAGAGAGCAGATAATCCTCCTAGACCTGGTCCAAGATGGTCATGAATTCAAGTAGGATGATCTGTGAAGAAGGCAACTGAAAGGACAGTGAAACATCACTAGTGAGAAGTGACATCACTTACAGAAGGATTAAATCATTTGAAGGAAGGGTGAAATTCCAGGGAGAAGTATTAATATGGGCTGGAGGAGGATGGAGGGGCTCATTGCCCACCTTGATGCAATAGCCAGGCACCTCTGCCTCAGCTTTCAGAGCTCTAGAGTTCCAGCATTCTTTCAGGCACTGATGTAAGAGCTTGAGATACAGCCTTGAATAAAATATAGGCCCTTTGCCCATGGGCTACATTATTGTGGGGAGACAGACATTAAATAAATGGATATTATCTAATGTTTTGTAACAATTATGGTACATACTAGGACAACCTATAAGACAGGCCCTACAGAGCAGCTATTTCCAGCAATGTGGCCAAAACAAAATTCTCACTATGAAACTTATATATGCCGGACAAGATATAACAAATAGCCTTTTAAATGCAAGTTAGTAAATCTCTAGGGCCAGAAGGAAAACAGAAATGGAAATCAAAATGTAAAACCTAACGTAATTATTCTGGGACTACCATAATCAGGGTGACGCTATGAATTAGGTGACATTCTACATGCTCCAGTAGGACAGCTAAACACATAAAAGTAGTAAAAAAAAATTTTAAAGAAAAATTCTTTGTTAAAGATCTGATATTTTTTATAATGTTTGATTTAGAATTTACAGTAATAAAATATATTCTGTGCTATGAAATCTTTACTTTTATAGAGAATACAACGTAGTATTGGAGGGTGGAGTATAGGTGATATTCTAGAGGATTTTTCTAAAATCTATGGAGAACAAACCCTCAGACTTGAAAATTCAGTCTCCATTGGGGTAAATAGATGAAAATCAATAGTGGTTTCCAATTGAAACTGCAAAACAATAAAGACCGAGGCCAGGTCTCAAACTCACTGGTATAAGATGGTCCAGTCCAGTCTGCTGTAGACATGGGGGTCCTGCCTTGGGGATCTCTCCAAGGGTGCTTTTTTCCAAAGCTGAGGACACACACTGACAGCAGTAAACAGGTGAGTGAGAGGAAGTGAAAAAAGAACAGTGCACGCGAGGTCTGTGGTAAGAAACCACAGCATGCTTGCTACAGAACAAAAGGAAACTGAAGGATGCTAGGATGCAGGCATGAAGGAAAGGGAAGCCGAGATCGGAGAGCAAGGTAGGGAAGGATTTTGTAGAGGAAGTTTGTCCTTATTCAAGGAGCAATGAAAGAGCCGGCAAGATGGCTCAGTGGTCTAAAACACCCGCTTAGGCAAGCTTAGGCAAGCGCAGGGACCACAGTTCAATCCCCAGGCCCACATGCTGTGCCAGCCCTGCTCCCAAGATGGGCTGAGCCGGCCACACAAAAAAAAGCAATGAAAATGCTTTGAAGAACTCTACATAACTGTCTGAGAGTTAAAAGAATAAAGATATCTGCTGGAACATCAACATGATTAATACGACCTAATGAAGGGAACCCTAGTAGCCTGGTATTTATCTACCAGATTTTTGCCTAGGAGAACTTTAAGGCCTTTTTGTACAACTTTGAGCAAAAATTAAAGATCTAGACAATTGTATTCATCAAAGAAGAGATTTTCATCTTAGAAACTCACAGAACATCCCCCTAAAGAGCTTTGAAATTACAGAACTGTACGTGTAAAACATCAATGGCCCTGCAGTATTATAATTTACTGGAGGTTTTAAGAGTCGGGGACATCATTTGATCTAAATATTTGGCAAAGTTAAGAAAAAGAGGACACTAGAAGGTGAGGTGGTCAGTACAGCATTTGGCTAGCCTATTCCACACACAGGGGCTTAGAGAAAATGACAACTCAATAGATATCGGAAATTTGCATGACTTGAGCTTAAAACTCAAGGCGATCTGCATTTACCAATACAAGCCACTGCTGCATGAGTGCCTGGGTGCCACCCAATCTGGTGTGGACATAATCCTCACAGCTTCCCTAAATTATCCCCATTTTACAGATAAGCGAGCAGAGGAACAGAGATAAGTTATCTCCCCAAACCAACAGCCAAGGAGCTGAAACCAGACCTCAAAGTCAAGCCAGCAAACTCCAGAGCTTTTGGCTATCACTGAAGCTGTGTTGGACTTTTGACACCAGCACCATTAAAGGCAAGATAGGGGACTTAGCCAGGTTCTCTGCACATATTTCTAAATTTGAGAAGGAAAAAGGGAGAGAGCAATGTGTTTCAGGTCACTGAAAGCCGACGTGCGTGTCATGAATCCCAGATGCTGGCCAATTCCCAGCCTTCTCACCACACTCTGTTCTTCTCAGGGGCGTGCTTGCTAATGACCCTGACAACAGCTGGTGATGAATCAGAAGACCAAAGTTTATGCTAAGATGACCTTGAGTATCTACCTTGGGGAAATCCATCAGAGTGTAGAGGTTCCATGAAACACACCATGGAACACTGGTTATAGTGAACACACACACACACACACACATACACACACACACACACCAGGTCCCTATCCTACTTCTGCCTCACACACCCTAAGTGGTCACTCACAAAGGTACTGTCAAATGCCAGCGTCATGGCAGAGCAAGGGCCACTGACATGTGTGCCTGCTCCAGCTATCTAGTTCCACTGAGGTGACCCACGAGAGCTCTGTCTGGCAGAGACAGAAGGTAGTAGGGAGCATGCACAGCAGGCTGTGTCTCCTCTGGACCACTGCAGAGGGGCTGATGGCTGCCTGACAATGGTCTGGGAAAGCAAATCAATTTGGTCTTCATGTTATTTTGAATCATCAAATACTTTTAAAAAGACTGATCAGCCACTCCCAGAGGGGGGAAAAAAACTACTTAGAGGTGTTTATGCTATGGAAATATGCTTCAGTGCACTCCAGGCATTGCTAGAAACTTCTCTTTTACACTATAAAAGCCAGGGATTTTGCAGCCCTGACACAGATGTTCGCTGGGCTCAGTACCTGTGCTTACACACAGAAAGGATCTGTTTGGCGGTCTCTGTCTGCCACTTGCATTGTATAAAGCTAGAACACACCACACCTGTGGCACATTCCTTCCTTCCAACCTGTCCTGAGCAGGCTCCAGGTTCTTCCAAAGCATAACTTCTGGCTCTGCCTCAGGAGACCAGAAGACTGATACCTAAGATCCAACTGTTCCTCCTCCTAAATGTGCCAGTTCTACTTGGCAGAACCCAAGCCACAGTCCCCACAGAACACTAAACGGCTGTGTTAATGACTGAGTGGTTTTTTGTATCTTCTGCACTCTGAACAAATACTCCGATGAAGCAAGGTGGTTCAACGCTTGATTTTCCATTTGGACAGGTGGTGTTTCTTAGACACAGATGCTGTTTGTTGGCTGTCACTGCATGTTTGGTGTTGGATTAGGGGCTGAGTTGTTTCATAAGCCCTTAGTTTGTGGATAAAGACCTACACTGACAATGCTGGTCACTAGGGAAAGGCAATTGGTAAATCCACTAATTATAATCTATTGGCCTTTTGTTGTCAACTAAATGTATCTACTGATCTAAACAATGCTTTTTTATGATGATGAATTTGCCCTTCAGTTAGAGATGATGTGTTCTAATCTCCTAAGTAGGCATGTGTGGTGGACTTCACAGCAGATCGGCCTTAGTAAAATTTTCAATAAAGAATTCTCCTTCATCTATCAGGAGTTTAATGGATTTGCTAAGAGTAATACCCTAATCAGGACATTGGTCAAAGTCTGGTCTTTATGGTCTTTAATGTGACTGTAGTTACATAGAGTCTTCCTGGTTTCCATGACCATGACATGTTTGTCTTTTGTCACATGTCTTGTCCACGCCAGATGTATGGGCCAAGGTGACAGGAGCACACGGTGGGTAGACCTGGGACCCTCTTAATTCAGCTTCATGCATACACGCTGAATTCATTCCCCATGAAAAGCCCTGCATATGGCACTACAGGGGTGGTACAGCGGCAGTTCTAATGTAACACCAGACACTAAATGATACACAATAAAGTACATCTCATGAGCCAAATCATTTATGCACCTTTTATTTTATCAGTAACATAGAAGAGCCAGAAGCCCTTGAAAGGAGGGTCAGTGTTCAAACAGGAGGATTTTCCAAGTTCTCATGGCAGATATTTGACGTGGGCCTTGAAGAACTGTGACTGGGGAGATGTGGGTAGGTGGAAAAGACTGAGCACAGGCACAGGTGGCTAAACAGAAGTGTGGTCTTGGGGAGCAGTAGAGGGCACGTGCTCCTGGCCAGGGTATGAGGAGGTAGGCATAGCTGTGCTCTCATGGTGAAAGGTCTCCAATTCCCTCGCATGCTTTTCTGGATGCCAATAGAGGCTGCTGAAGGCCATTGACAGGGAGGGACTGTGATCATACAGGTGGAATATAATGTGACTAACAAAGAGGAGGCCCTCAGGCAGAGGCTCATTCAGGTAGTTGTTACAGTCCCCTCAGAAGGAGTGACAGACATGGTTGTTGGTGTTACCAAAGGATGAGAACAGATGGCTAAAGTGACAGGGTCTGTGCTTGAATCTTCACTTTATTTATTTTTCTTTTTTTAATTAATTTTTATTGAGAAACAAATAGCAATGAGACAGTTTCAAAACCAATTAATAG